>LGRN01000711.1:0-10670 GCA_001883825.1 Emergomyces pasteurianus Ep9510 | reverse complement strand
AAAAAAAAAAAAAAAACCCGAGATATTATTAGCGAGAAGCATAGCGGCGTAAAAAAATAAATAGAAAGAAAAGCCGAAGATTATGCTCTTCAACGGGTTTGAGTTGATTAGCACCCTGATAAAATCATGGTTATAACCAACCCCCCCCCCCCCCCCCTTCTGCTCGACGATGTCATAACCTGGCTCCAAATCCGTTCAGTGTATATCCATACCATACCGGCATGCATACATATCGTCTTTTAATCGTTCAGATGAAGTCTGAAGCCATTCCCATCTGTCTGTGAAAGATATGAAAAAGTAAAAAAAAAAAGGAGCTCATAGTTTCCATAAACACTCACACCCATCTTAAAAAACAAAGCTTTTGACGATGAGAATACGTGGGGAACGATTTGTGTTGTATCCACATATATATCCCCACAGCATGCATTCGCATTCACACCTTTCACCAAACCCAGCCCAACCGACACGCATTACAAATCTTTCTTCCCACCATCACTCCGCGGACTCTGGGACCCAACGGAGCTGGCCATTTCCCATCCAAAATCCTCGCTTTGCTTCCTCCTCAGCTGGCCGCGCTCCTTCATAGCTCCGCGAATCCGCTTGCTAACCTCGTCAAAACTCTCCTTGGAATTCAACGTGCTGAACGCTTTTAGCGGCATGCCGCCCGATCCTGCCAAACCGCCGCTTGAACTGCTCCGGCTCCGGCTCCGGCTGGGAGGCCTCGTCGAGAAAAATCCAATGTTGCTAAGGTCGTGGAACGATTCGTTTCGGGGTAGGTGGCTAGGCACGAAGGCAGATGCGTCTCCTTTGGTAATATGTTGTGTGGCGTCTTCCGTTTCTGCTATCATGCCAGGCTCGTTTTCCTTTTTCGCTGCTGTCGACCCTTCGGTCCAGAATAGCGATGCTTTGAACGGGTCTGCGACTACCCTTGTGGAGTCGAAGTCGGGGAACATCTCTGGGCCGAGTGTGTTGATCAACTCCGTTACTTCCTGTGAGAGCTTGGCTCTTCGATCTCGGAGCTTGACAAGGGTGTTGGCAGAGGTGGGGTTTAGGGATAAGACGAGCGGCCGCATAGATTTCAGAATATCCATGCCGATCTCGCCGATACGTAATGCTGCAAAGGAAATTGAAGGGAATATCCAGCAGCCGAATATCACCACTAGCCAGAGAGGTACCCATTCGGGAACATATCCCTGGACGCGATTTCGATAAGTCCAGTAAGTGAGGAGGATGGTATAGAATGCATAGAGGAGAGGTGTGAAAGCCAATGCGACTAGTAATTTCCACGTAGCCATGACATCGCGACCCTGGATCTTGACACTGGATGCGGCTAATGCCTCCCTGGACTTTTTGATCGAAATGATCTTAGTAGCTACGAACACTGGGGCGAAGAGGAAGAGGCCTGGCAAAGTGCCAATGGACATAATAACGAGTTTTCCAAGGCGGTATATCAGAGTCGAAACCACCTTGATGATTGAAAACTTCGCATACTCTACTTGATGGTCGCGAATGCCAAGCAGCCACAGCTGTTTATTGTAGGCTGTAACTGACTTTTTGAGGTTCACAATTCTGGGATCATCTTTGTACTGCGCATAGCCTTTCACTAGGCGGCGATTCAGCTCTACGACCATGGGGAGCGGGAGCTTCTTTCCTGCTGGGTTGTATAATCGTCTTGCTGCGTGTATTAACTTTAGGCACATCAGTAAAATGGCTACATTTTTCACCTTTTCATTTTATGGGCGAGTGGAATGCAAACGAACCATAAGTGTTTCATAGTCGGGGCCAACGACGGTCACTGCAACAAGGGCCTGATATATCGTGTCCAGGAGCGCGCCTGTAGCTTCGCGTCTTTTACCTGCTTTGTAAAGTTTAACAAGCTCTGGTGGCACCTCAATTGGGTTTCCGAATTCTACCACGGCGCGAGAGCGGAACTTGTGCGCATGGAAATAGTTCATACCACACGGGACGATTTTCACGCCACAGTCAGGGTTTTCCGCCAGGGCCCCAAGTGCCATTAAGGCAACTCCAGCTACAGACATATATCTATCAGCTCTATATTCGCGCACAAAAATGGGCGCGATTAGAAGATTTAACAAATGCCGTACCTTTCAATGGAAGTAAATTAGGCCTATCGTGGCTACCACCCTCGGGGAAAATTCCAACGCATCCTCCAGCATTTAGGGTCTGAAATACCGCCTTATATACCCCCGTCTGATCGACATGTGGAGCGACTTTAAACTTTGATCCTCTGAAGCTTGAAAGATCCTGCTCTGCCGCATTTCCAGTGAACTTCAAATCATCAGAGATGTCCGTGCGCCCAGTGAGCTGGTACAGTGCATCCTTGTGCATGAAGGGCTTCTTCAGCAATATTTCTTCCGGTCCGCGAATCTCCGCGATATCGGTTGAATGCGACTCGCCATTTATTATCGGAAGAGCAATCGTGCCGCCAATTTCAAATCCTGGGCCATTAAACCTCGTGCCAATGCCCCTAAGCAGCGTGGGATTATTAACAGGGTCAGGCAAGTATATCATTCCTTCGGCTTGCTTCATATTATCCATAGCCCTAGCTACGGGCAACGCGCCCGCAGCTTTTGCCAGCAAACCGACGAACCTCCGTTTGAATGATTTTTCGGCGATGAGAAAAGCTATTCGCCGGTTGAGCTCTCTCCTGGCAACACGCATTAGAATCAACGAGTCCACGAACTACAAAAAATACAAGTACAGCGCATATTTTGTTAGCAAAATGTATGGTCCCCAGGTAGCTTTGGGTAAACTTGGTAACTTGTTTAATATCGTTGGACGTACCTGGTTCGCATGCGGGGCAGCAACGAGGATTATAGGACCCCGTTTGGGGACCTTCCATGACCCACGCGGGTGGACTTCTCTGAAAAATAGATCGATGAGCACAGCAAGTGACCACAGTACTAAATCATACAACCACCCTATTTGGTGGTTAAGGGCTTTTTGAGCCATCCTTCAATCTATTATCGCTTCTTCCGGCCTCCACCGCGTTCCCATACAGTAAACCCTTAGCTACAACGAAAACAAGATAGCAAAAGATGTATAGATTATTTCTCTGTTGCGATATTGCGCAACGGGTCGCAACCTCGATTTTTATGTATATGATATATATATAAATATGTGTGTGTATGTGCGTAAGCTATAGCTTGTCGAGAAGATTGAAACGATGAGGCGGGAGAAGGGAGAAGGGAGAAGGGGAATCGGAGGGGGCAGGTGGAGGTAGAACTTATTTAGGGGGCGGACCATAAAGAGGAGAATCGAAAAAGGGGATGGATAGTGATAACCAGGTAGAATCCCACTCAGTTCCTGAGAAATGTGAGTTAAACGATTATTCAGAGCTCATATGTGAGCGCCGATATCGATATGGGCGGGAGGTCCCCTCGGCGGCATAATTCTCGAGCAGCTGTCGGTGGGCGTATTGAGTAGTAGTTAACTATTGGCAGAGCTCAAGAACAGAGTGTAAAAGCCATCAGATCTCATCATCCTTGATCATTTAAAGACCGTGAATTAGCCTGCTCTGCAGAGGGATAAGTGGGCATGACAGTAGTTTCAAGTTTGGGGTTGCTGAGGCGGGATCGTGCGGGTGGAAGGAAGTGCTTGACGACCTCAGAGCTATTTAAAATAATTAGCTAGCAAAATGAAGCGACCACACCGCACTAAAAAGCTACACTAGCAGGACAAAACCAACGAATTTTCTCTTGTTTTGCCCTTGAAGGTTCTAGAACAACCTCTCGAAATTGGACGGTTTACAAAAATCGATTCGAACTGATATTTCTTCCTTAACTTTGCCTAACAGGAGGTGGGAATACTACTTCTGACGCTATTATAAATAACCATCGCATAGTTCTCCCTTTTCGCCAAGTACCTCTACTCACGAGTACTCTCTTGGGTGGGCTTCTCTTTTCTGCCCATCGCTATATACTTCGGAAGAGCAGTAGCAGGTCATTTCTCTGGTCATCTCCTTTGCCGTCCGTCCATGGCCCTGGCCACTGCGTAATAAGAAGCATTGTCTAGAAGAACGGGGGAACAATGGCATCTCACTGAATGCGCTCAGATATCCAGCTAATCCGTCAGCGGAGGGAATTGCATCATTCAGCCAACTTCAATGGCGTTGGAGATATATACGAATGAAGTGATGAAGCCATTGGGAGTTTGGAGGGACCGCTGACTGGTGGCTCAACCTTTTTTTGAAAGAGCAGAGCTGTGCGGTGTTTTGATGGATGACGGATTGGGTGCCCATACCAAGCCGACACGACACGGAGCCTCTTGAATGTAAACTCACTGCGAAAGAGGCGACGAATACAAGCCTACCTAGAGCGGAGGCGGTATCATTTTTCGTCTATGGAGCACTGGTAATTTACGATCTGCTGTAGATAAATATGGCATTGGAATTTGGTCAGTCCAACTCGCGATCGTAACCGCGCCCGTGGTTACTCTTCAGCAACCAGGGAAATATTTATGCCCCCTCACTCCCCCGCGGCGGCCCACCTACTGAAAATGTTGTGAATTGTTCCGTGCGGAAACGAGTAACGTCCAGCCCATCAAAGCCATTTTAATTCAGAAACTGATAGGCATGCGTTCAATTCATGCGTGCGTGGCGGTTTGTTGAGGTAACATCTATCTCATCCAGCAGAGCAACTAATCTTGAGAGAATGAAGCTGAGATCAATTACTTACCAAAAACCCTGCACATGCGAGTCACCGAATGTAGCGTACCCCTTTCCTCTTTCGAAGCCGAAAATATCGGCCCTGTTAAAGAGTGCAGCACAGATGAGGAATGCTTAAGAGATCATGAGTATAATCTCAGCATTATTGCCGTGTAACCCCGGTCAAACCGCTATGTAAATGTAATATCCCAAGTCCATACAACGCCCCCATTCGTGATCACGGCTATTAAACATATACATACAAATAATTGATGCTTAAAAAAAGAAGAAGAAGAAGAAGAAAAGGCTCTTGAGGGGTAACCAAGCGCTAACCAGCAGCGCTACCCTCAGCAACCCTCAGCCTCTCCAGAAGCTCATTATTCCTCTTCTCCCACTCGCCTACCCACTCCTTATCGCGTTCAGCAACAGCCTTCTCCACCTGAACCTGGCAGTCAATCTCAATCCTGCGCATGCGTTCCATAAGATGTTGATCCCGATCCTTCCACCTGGACTCCCACATATCCTCCACTTCATTCTTCGCCCGTTCGATACTTCCAGTCATCAGCTCCTGCACATTGTCCAGCCGTTTCCGCATATCGTCAATGGTGAAGTCTCGCGACTTCAGCTCTTGGCGATATACCTGGTCGATCTCATTAAGTCGCACTCGCATCCCAGCCAATTCCATATCGCGCGCGTGCAGCGCCTTGCGGTGGTCACGGTCAATGCTGCGGATTAGCCGGGTGTAGTGGATGCTAACGTCATTTTCATCTTCCATTGGGGGTGGGGGTTCAGTATCTGCATGGCCCTCTTCAACTTCCGCGGGGCTCTGAGGTACAGCTAGGGAGCGCATGGGGATATTGGGGAGCGATGGTCTGCGTCGATGGGCTCCGTCGTCTGGTGACAGGTGGGTTGAGTATGAAGGACTGGGATATCCACCGGTGGAGCTACGTGCCGTGAATACCGGCGATTGTGAATACTTTCTCTGCTGTGTGTTGTAGCTGGCGTCTGCCGATTGTATAAAATGACCACCAGATAGAGAGGGATCTTGGTCTTGGTCAGATGTCCCGCCAAATTTGATATTAGTTAAACTTGTGAAGAGTCTAGGAAGTCGAACCCCGTTCCTACGCCTGAGGTGGTGGTGTGGGTCTTTATTCTCATGGCGGGAATGTACACCTTCTGGTATGTTGCCCTGGGAGGCAGAGCGCCCTTTGGGGACCACTGATAACTTTTCTGGGCCAGGAATAAATGATGGGCTGCGATAGACTCCAGACTCCTCTGTTGTTTGTAAATCTGTGTTGGATAGGCTTGCACTTGGTAGCTTTGATAAGTCAAACATTGAATTAGAATTCAGTCGCCCTAGAGAGTGTTTGGAATTGGGATGTGATGTGCTTGATGATTGCCGTCGATGGCGGGGCCTATCTGTCCAAAAGGGAATATGTATACGGCTTTTTGGAGCAGGCGTATGTACAGGTGAGGGTGACCGCGCAGTGGTAGTGATTGGGTCAGCTGGCTGTGGATTCTTGAGAAGATTGGCATCAACATGGTTGCTGGATTGTGTGTACGTTGGGAGGGTAGGAGAATAAGGAGGAAGGTCATGATCGGATGAACTGGATATTTTCGACCCGTCCCTGTTGATATGGAACAACCTTCCGCCTAGCATGAGGTCAATACTTCGAGCGCTTCGAGTGCTCCGATCATCATCTTGTAATGTAGCGATCGTAGAGCTTGTCATCGTCGATACGATGCTGGAAGCTCGACTGGGACGTACGGCCAGCGTCGTTGGCATTCTGGCGGCCTGAGTTGGTGTTGTTCCCCCCGGTTCTGCTACTGGAGATCTAGGAGCAGTTGTAACAGAACTGTAAGGAAACCCTAAAACCCTCCCGAAGAATGGTGTTCCAGCCACTACCTCTTGCTGTGTGTGTTTTCGAGGCACTGGGGTTTCTGGTCGCGGGCTGGAATTATCCATGATGCCCAGAAATACACAATGGGCCGAATTGGTGAGAAGCTGCTGTACCACTATTAACTTACTTCTCTTCTTATGGGGCTTCAAAGTTCATAACTCATATCTTTGGGTACCTACAAGTAAGAGCTCTCGATAGAATCGCCCGCTGAAAAATCAGACTTGGAACTTCCCCTTGGATATGAACAGCGAATAATCTCCGTCAAGCGGGAAAGCCTGGTTCTTAAACAAATGTTTTGTTCCTGGGTGATTATGACAACCCGAGATGCTCTTAGAAAGTGTCTCGCTAGCCTAGTCGCAATCGGCTGCTAAACAAGGCTGTGAGGCGCCGTTAATGGTCATTGGTCAAACCACCAGCAAGGGTTCAAACTAAAATTTTTAAACTGTCAAAGTGCCCAAGGGAAGAACATGGAAAATGCATTTTGTGAGGGCCAGGTAATATTTCATTCAATCATTCTTTCATTTTAACTTAACGGTGGTTTCAACGGCGTAGATGAGACAACACGATGAGAAGTGACGTCGAATGTCAAAACTTTCTGGATTCCTGGATTCCATGACGCACGGCCCGCGTACGGAGCACTCCCGTACAAGGCAGCAAGAATCTGCTGCTGGTGGGGGCTTAGCATGGGCATGAGCAGACACAAAGACCATCCAGCATTCGCCCGATGGTTGGCCAGACTAGGTCCTGTCCCCAGAAACACAAGGCGGGATGGGAGGTTTTGAGGCTTAAATGATATGCATGCATCGCTGAGAGTGGAATACGAGAATTGTTGTATTTAGGCATCGTAATTTATATTATTTAGTAGTTGATCTCGCCTCCCTTTCTTTCTTTCAGAGCCTAAAGAGGTCAGAAGACCCAGAGAGAAAGGGACGGACGGTCATTGGAATAGTATTTGGAGTGTTTATATAGCACGAGTAGTAGTTAATGAACTTAAAAGTTCCTGGCTGAAGAATCTATTTAAACATTTTCAAGAAGCAGACTTGTGCCAACTTTCTTATTTTCGATTCAACACCACAGAGCTCGGCTTAATCCACAATGACACCTCTATATAAGAGTTCAGAAGAATGAAACGTCCATGAATACGGAGTAGACAGACACCTGTTGGACGCATTCAATTCTGGCGCCTGACAGCGCACATGGATGGTCGTCAGGTGAGCGCCTTTCCAGGCAACGAGACATGATGTTGGGTGTTTCGAATAGCACTCTGCATATTCAGTCAAATGCTGCTAATGTATATATCGCTATATGTACATGCATATAAGGATTTTCTCCTTTTCTAATACGGAAAAATTCGGAAATAATGCAGAGGGACCCTTAGATCCCCTATCTCACCTAATTGGGTTGCCAAACCGTCATCTGCTAGCCTATTCAGTAGGGCTCGCCGCTGGTGCATTCGCAGTAGTTTGTCCTGTGCAGTTCATAGATATTTAGTTAAATAGTAAGCATTTCTACGGTCTGCGTTTTATATAACCGAGTTCTTTCTCAAAGCGAATGTTGCCTCTATTTCCTCTTTCCATGTGGCGTTTCTCATGTTACTTTCCAAGAAGCCCAAAACAGTGCAAATACTACTCTGATACTATTAAACGCGATGGAGGAATTGATGTGCTGTACTTTGTACAGAGTACGGAGTACGGAGTATCATGCTCCTTAAAATGCCGTCACCAGGTAAGCCAGATATGAGAAACGCAAGAATGTTTCATATAATTCAAAGAAGATTCCGTCAACTCTGGGTTGTTTCCTAAAGTTGTTTCCTAAAAGTTAGTTAAAGTCCAAGTTTTCTCCGGCATCAACTGCTGGCTATTCCCGCCCCCGCCAGCCGGTGGTAAGTTAAACACTACGGAGTGCATACTAAATATCCCAGCAAAGTTTAAGGTTGAACCGCTGGGAACGCCCCGAGCGACGAATATTGCGTCGCCCCACTTTTTTGCCCTGACCTGTTCACAAGAACTACTACGGAGTACAATCTATCTCTTCAGCGTGTCCTTTTTGTTCCTTTAGCCAGTGGTCACAAGCCATAACTATTCCCTAGTTAGTGCCCACTGCAGCCAGAGAAGCTTGACCAAGTTTAGCCAGCTGGCGCTTCCATTCCCTTGCACCAATATTCCCCGTGCTGACCTTCGTACAGAGGTGACTTTTCCTACCTCCAGGAAGTTTCTCGAAAGGTATGTACTGCACATATATTTCCGAGTCCCGTTTTTTCCCCAGAGTCCTCCAGTAGGTATGATCCGTGCATCAACGCCAGTGTCAGGTTGTTTCGCACGTCCCCCCAACTAATTAAATAGTCCCCACCTTCCTGTAAGCAAACCGAAGTATACTATCATCTAGATCTCAATCAAAAACTCTCAATGGTTTACTAACTCCCCCGCTCGGCTGGCTGTCCTGCGTGGTCCACTCAGGTTGACCACTGGCGGCTTTGCAAGGTTCCCTACCCACAGGGTCTACAGTACTAAATCTTGCTACATACTGACAAGGAAGAGCAAGGCGTCCGTCCCTCAGCTCCGACCTTCAACATCAGCCACAGAACGCTGGTATCAAGTAGTCTTCGAAAAAATCCTCAAGACCGATTGTTCCTAAAAATAAAGATTTGAAAAAATGTCTATAAAGTATGTGTTCTCCTTCCTCGATGATTAGAATACGCCCTGTTTTTTGTTTGCTCTGTTCGATGTATGTTGCGTTTCGCCATATGCCCCACTATACTATGAGTATATACACCATTCGTCTACTATCAATTTACTTCGCGTTTTCCATATACGGAGGCTCCCAGCATCGGGTCAGATATTTCCAAGAGAATATATCATGCGATCTAAATGCCACAAGAAGAGAATGCTAAGTAGGCTCCGGCCAAGCAGTTGGGTCATGCTCCATGAGAATGAGGGGTTCGTCCGCCTTCCCAATGAACGAATCATGTATACGTCCCCCGCTCGAACAAGTCTATCGCTTCAAAGCGGGAACACCAGATCGGAAAATGAACCTCTATCAATTCAGAGTAGCACTGGTTGTGCCTATCTTACTAACCAACGAGTGTGTCAATCCCTTATTTCGCGGTGAATTTAATGTTACTATATTTCCTAACACAAGACCTCAGGTTGTCTACCTTCCCGCACAATCTACTCCCCAATTTCAATCATTCTCCGCCCCTCTCCTAAATATCCAGGACACGCATGTTTCAGCTCCCTTTTTCGGCCCCAACCTCTGGAGCGCGCAAGTCAAACCTGTTGCTGGTGGCGGTATTCCTCCTAACCATGTTTCCCTTCAGCTAAAATTAACCTTTAAGGATGGTGGAGCATTCGATTTCCACTCCGGCTTTGAGAGAATCAAAGAACGCCTGCAACAAGCTCTTGAGCAAGCGCAAGAAAGCGGCAGCATGACGGAGGGTATGCCCCGCCGCGCCGGCGCTCTGGGCTCCGTGGATTTCTCGGCGGTTCATCTTGACGAGCTACCGGCTTATGAAGGGCCCCGCCATCCCAGTGAACCGACTGGCACCACAGCATTGCCTGCATTTTCGTCAGCGGATCCACATGAACAAAATCAACAACAACTTTCCAACGAAGGCAATCGTGGCCACTCAGGGGAGGGAAATCCAACGGACGAAAACCCAACGGAACCACCTCCTGGATATGAAGAAGTTCAGCAACAGAGTGTTGCGAACGCGCTTGAATCTCGCATACGGAAAAACCAGTGATGACGATATGGAAGCATTATTAAACCCCTCCCTTTTTTCTTAACTGGCACTGGGAAACTTGTTACTGTTTCTATGCAAGCTGACATATATGTTTTTTTTTTTTTTTCTATTGCTATCTTATATTATGCATGTAAATATAAATGATTCATGATTATATGAGCTTATTTGTTACTTGAAAAGTGGGCTGTGAGAAAAAAGCGAAGGCGAAGCAGCAAAGCTGCTACCCCTGCCTGAGATTTTTTTTTTTTATATCAATCTCTCTTGAGTGTTAGAAAAGAGGCAGTATGGCTCCAAATAAATTTCCACGCAATGAATCAAATGGCCGTTCTGGAGTATTCACAATCTATCGAGATAAGTTAGC
>LGRN01000710.1:0-10713 GCA_001883825.1 Emergomyces pasteurianus Ep9510 | reverse complement strand
TTAGACAACGCGTGTAAGAATCATGGAGTGAAACTAGAACTTCAATACCGAGGATGGCGTGAGGCCTGGGCTTGCGGTTATGTTCCGATTGTGAAAACATGGAATAGACAGTGAATATGAGAAGCAAAAGAGATTCTGGTTGTAACAGGGATCGCAGGATGCTGATTGATATACAAGCCGCTCGTAGTTCCGAATTTCTTTGTTTCGTGATGTTTACTCTGATGTACGATGCATCCGGAAAAATAGAATTTCCGAATGCTAACTGTAAGCAGCTATTCATCCCTATTTACTATTAGACCACAAAACAGCCCAAACCTGAATATGTTTATAAACTCCCAAGCGTGATATTTATTGAATGTATTCTTGACGCGTTATTGGTGACCCGGGAAACTCTGCTGTGCAGCGGAGGCTTGTTCGGTATATCGACATGCTTAGATGCTTTGATCCCGCAGCGGGCAGGTTTGGCGCCAGCGACTTATCTTTCCAGCTGGATTAATCAAGGGATGGACTTACAACTGGTGGCTTGTACGTGTCAACATCTCGACAGGGGATGCCCCCTGCTGCGAGTACTAAGCCAAAGCAGCCCAGGACATCACCAGCGCCTGTTTGCCTTCACTGGATCATCAGACTGGGGTGACAGAGATTGTGATCTCTGGCGGTCGTTTTTTTGTGATTGATGCATCTTGTCCGCTCGCTCGGTTGCCTTGCTTGAACGCTGGCTGGTCCTCCACATCTGCATTCGCTTGCAGTTTTGGCACTGGCGCCTTACATCGACCCGGGAAACGATACACCGCTTGAATCGGGGGATGGGCCGCAGCGAGTGTGAAGTTTAAAGTTTTAGATTTTGCTTGTTTTGATAATCACCACTAGCCCATTGCCTTCGCGTTCACTTCGATAGGCCTGATGGCGCATGGCACTCATGTCTATTTCAGCTTTAGTTACTAAGATAAATGTTTTCCCTCGCTTGTTACAATCAAGACTAGCCCGTCGCCTTGTCCTTATGCAACGGGAGGGATTTGCTTCTATAAGAGCATATGAACTCTTTGCCTTGTTACGCGCTTGTGCTTTGTTACATTCTTGCATGATTTTGGCACCAACACCTCATTGATGACCCGGGAGAACTATACACGAAGAATCGACGGGTGAGGGGCTAAAAATGAGTTGCATTGCTCATTTCATTTACACTCTGATTGCACGCACTGGTCTCAAAACTGTCTTCTTGCATATCTCATTGTAGTCTCTGTAATAAGTACTAAATCGAGCTAAAGGTTTTTCTCTCACTGGTTTAATGATCAACACTCCAAGCAGCTATAAGAATAGCCATGTTCGTTCACAGTCGTCTAGTAAAAAACAATTCTTATTCATGAAAACCATGAAGAAGAGTATCAAGACTTTCACAGAGAGCATCTCATCAGCTTCAATCTGTCTTTTCATTATGATAAGTTAAGCACTTCTGTCTTATTGTTTCCTAATGCTTATCTTATTCAGGAATCTCTCAGTAGTGTTGCTCAAGCGAGACGGGATGTTGAACAAAATATTTCTAACCTAGATGATCTCTATAGCGCGTTACTCCAAACGAGACAGGATATTAAACAATATATTAACACTCTGATTAAACATCTTCAGCCTCTTAGCAACACCGAGAAAACTGATGACATACAAAAATATCTTTAAGAATTTAACAAAGATTTCAACAAGCTTCTTTTGTTGTTTGAAAAGGTATCAGGGTTTACATCGAGCGCTTTGAGTATAGACATTGAAACAGAGGAATTGAGTGGGCTCAGATGGCATATAACCTCTTTCTGGAAAGATCGTAGACATATACAGCAGATCATGTACACATCTTTCATTCTTTCATCTTCTAAGTTAACTATATCAAAATTCAAGATAGATGATATGACTGAAACTAATTTTTGAGCAGTGTGAAACTATTATCCCTTGCGAAAAAGCCATTTGAAAACCAGTCGTCCTCGGCGCCTGATAGTCTCTGATTCTGATTTAGATGGTACAATTTCATGTTCTTCGCTAGGACGACTAACGATGGACACGGCCGCAAGATGTTCTGAGACTTGAAGAGAAAGTTGATCACTTTCTGGCTGACAAGGTGCTTGTGAGAACTTGTTTGATATAGAGTTGTCTAACTGTTGTCATTTACTAAGAGTCTGAGAGAAACTATTACAATGCTGATAAAGACGACTTCTCAGTTGATGTCTAGCAGATCAGTAAGTCTGACAGCAGATAGTATTCTGCTGTCATCTGTGATGAATGATAGCAGTCTCAGCAGAGTCAAGCCTCGCGAGCATGAGCAGCAAGTGACCTGTTTGAAGACATTATTCTGAATTGATCAAGTCTGATTAAGAAAGGGCAGAAAAGTGAAAAGACATGAAGAGGCTCATTCTGAGCGACATTCCTCCCGGGCAGAGGCAGCGAGACACTCTATAAGCATCCCTGGCCAAGACAGTGAAGAGAAGTAACAGAAAAGAAAGCTTGTTAACATGCCTGATGAGCGAGGAGTTGTAGAAGACAATACTAAGCTGTACATTACTCAACATCACGTGAGAGAATATCTGAACTAAGACTCTTGTTGTGGCTAACTGATGGGATTCGGAACTATTTCAATGAAAACCTTTTATCTCACAGCTCTTATTCATTCTTTTGAACAACAATGAGCTTATTGTGAAGCTTACACTGTTCAGGTCTTCATTCTTATAAAGATAACATGCTTCTCGGCCAATCAAATTTTTATCTTCTATAACAAAAAATCTGTTAGCACTTGAAAAAGGTAGATGTGCTTCTATGACTTACTTAACTTTAACACTAAACTCTGAAGCGCTTTCATGACTTTCACTACATCTTCGTTGTTGTCTATCATGTCTCTAGATTTCTGATCATCTCAGTTCAGGTCTAGTGGCTTCTGGTCGATGAGGCAGTGGAAATGTGAGAGCAGAAAAGTGCAAGAGATGACTGCTTCTTTGATAAGAGCTTTTAATTTAAAAGAATGTATTCAGAATCCAAGCTGAAATTGTTAGAATATTATTTCATCATTTTTAAATTAAAGAGAGGGCAAACTGTGTCTATGTAATGGCTTCAGAAAATATTTCGCTCAGCATCAAGCTCTTAAATATGAAGAAGAAGAAAAGCAGCAAGGATCAGAACAACCTACATGCATCACTTTCTTAACTTCATTATATTTTGAATTTTAGTTGAAATCTTTCTGTTCAGTTTGATCATGTTTAACTCTAAAAGATGACCGAGTTGATTTTGTATTATGTAAGGTACAGGTCTGGAACTGTACCATGCTGAATTTTGGTCGTCGATGATGGTCATTTTCAAACTTTCATCATCAGCAAATTGTCATCTAATTCTCATGAAACAGAGTGTCGTGTACATTTTCAGGCATTGATATATGATAGAAGTCTTGATAAGTTAGTTTGCAAGCTGCAAATCTGGAAGCATTGCTCATCTTTCTATACAATGTCACTAATTGAAAGAAAAGTAAAATAAGATCTCAACGCATAAATACTTCATTCAGAGAAAATGAAATGCAGTTCTGAATGTATGGTGATATGTCTATTTTAGAATTGATCAGGCAGTATGCAGTCGTTACTTGAGGATGCCAATCATTAGAATTCTGTAAAAGAACATAAACCTGATTTTTATGCGTTGGCAGATATTCGCAGTAATTGACATCTAGTGTAAAATCGCCGTGGTATTGTCGCAGCTGTACTGCCTGAGAACTCGACTCACTTCACTGTACAGAGGTGAACAGTATCTTGTATGTTATGTTCTTTTCTACAGCATTATTAGCTTGATACAGCAACACGCTTAGAAGTAAAGCACATTTTTTAAAAGAATTATGTCGTGTGAGTCGCTCTTGACTACAAATTTGCACTGAGAGGCTAAATTTGATACACTGTGAGCAGCGAGATTGCTCGTTGTCTATTCTACACTAAGAAGAAGTTAGTTATCAGTCAACTTGTTTTGAGTGAAGAGTAATACTGATCTTCTTAAAGCTCAGCATCTTACACATCGTCCAGACTTTGCTATAAAATGAGAATGAATTTCATCAATCCTCTCAGCTGTAGAATCTCGGCTCAAAGTCAAAAGTAATATGGTGTTGAAACTGAGTGCAGTATTTGATGCGGATTGAGACAAGAACAGAAAGTGAATACTTGCTTGTAGCATTGACTGAGCGTACTGCTCACTAGCTGAAAAATGAGGAACAGTATTTAAAATAATCATAGAAAGCGTAGAAGAAGAAGGTTGTTTGAAGTCTGCTCAAGAGCGTTTAAAACCAGCAACTGATTAAGTAATAATGAGTGTTTAACTGTGTTCAATGCTGGTCTGATTCAAGTCAGATAAATATCTGAGAGAAAGGTCTAAGTTTCTCTGATCACTAGCTTGCTGGCAAGATAGAAGAGGCTCTGAATAACTTCAATCTTGTTAAAAGCTTGAACAATTCATGTTTTGCATAAAAGCTGCCGTCACAGTAGATTGTATGTTGAAGATTGTGAGAGAGGTTAACAAGTGAGGTTGAACTCTGCAATGCTTGACTGAAACTTACTAGTAAGCAGGTCTCTAGTTAAGTTAGCAGAAGTAAGTCTGAAACACTATGAACCATAACTTGAGACAATCACAACACTTCATTCTTCAAAAACATCTTCTTTAGCTTGAGTCATTATAGAAGATACTCACTCTATAGATGAATCATTGTTGTCTTTTCTATATCTGATGCATAATCTTAAGACTATCTTACAAACTGAGTGATTAAGAACAATCAAGAACTCAGAGAGTGTGGCTGATCATAGTTTTCAATTGTCACTTCTGGCTATGCTCGCTTCAGTTAGTTAGATCTTTATATTAAATTTACTCTTACTGACCTCTCTGCAGAAAGGTGTGAATAGAGAAAGATGTATTTTTTTAATCTTGTGTCATGATATGACAGAATTGATTGTTGAAGACATCTCAACATATGCTGATGTTTCAAAAGATGAGTAAGTTACTAACAGACTGCTTAATAAAAGCTAATAAATAACAGAGCATAAGCGCAAACTAGAAGACTCAGAGTTCTGCTATATCTCGAGCTTATTACATTTTAAGCCAAATCTAGGGCAAGATATCAGAGACGCTTGGGTGGAGTACGATAACGATGAAACAAAAGAAGCTCAATGGGTGTAAGAGATGAACAAGTTTGAGTGCCTTGTACAAGCACACGAGTACGAGCAAATGACGTACGGTAGAGGAGACTTTGAAGAATTTCAGGGGCTATCATCAAAAATCAAGTCTTTAAAAGTAAAAAAGTGGCTGGCATTGCTGCAACAGAAGAGACAAGTCTACTTCTCAAAGCAGAGACAGCGTACTGCTGTTATTTTTGCTATTGATATGTCTCATTATCAGTCTTATTGACCTTAGATGTTAACTGCTACTCAGGCTTCTCTAGCGTTGCAGAAAAAACTCTGCTATCAGAGCAATCTAGTTTTCAACAATTATTCTTGAATCACATTTTACAGGAAAAAGCTGACGATAAAACATACCTTCACACAAATTTTCTAATCAATTGTCTTAAGAAGAAGGCTAAAGTTCTAACAGACTTGAAGATTCGCTTGCTTGAGAAGAAGATTAATGAAGGTATAGCAGTGAGAAAGAAATGCAGCATTGTCTATAGATTTTCTGAAAGCATGAAAGAGCTTTGTAGATTTGAAATGAAGGTTAGTATGATCTATGCACATAGAGATTTGCTAATAACTATTAGATACAAAAACCAAATTATGCACTACTTCTGAACTTCTCAGAAGATGAAATGCAACGGTGTATAGACAATGAGAGAGTATCATTTTTGAGTGCAACGACGAGTGAGCTCACTGATATTAAGAATCACTTAAAGAAAGATGAGTATTTCAAGAAGGTAAGTAGATGAATGAACGTGGGCAAAATATTTACTGACTTGATGCAGGTAAATGACGATGAGTCTATCAAGAATGTCAGTGACTTAGTAAAGAAGACAGTCGCTGAGTTTGTTCAGCATGCAGAAAAGAGGAATTAGAACTTTAATCACTACTATTTACATATACAAGCAAGGAGTAAATAAAGCACTGACAGTTTAAAAAAAAAGAAGAAGAAGAAGAAGAAGAGGAAAAGAAAACAAAAAAGATAAAGTTTTTGTCACTGTCAGATAGCCAGAGAATTCAAACTCTTTCATCTATAAGATAGTCTTCATGGTTTAGCATATTTCTTTCTGTTTTTCTCGTGCGCAATGCTTAAATAGATAACTGCAAGGTCTAGGCAAAATAAGAAAAGAAAAGAAAGATAAAGAGTCTGTGTAAGAGTCTAGATGTTAAGAGACATAAGGCAGAGTGGAAGAGGGGAAACAGCACGACAGTTTGTTCTGAGAATCTTCTCTGACAGCGTTTTAAGAAAGAGGACCTCAAGACATTATCAATGTGAGCAAGAAAGATTACAAACATGACAGTTGAAAACAGAACATTATGAATGACAGATAGCAGGCATAAAGCTTGTTTACTCAGACTGACTGAGCTAGTGATATCAGACTATCTAAGCATTGAATCATTCTTCTGTCTTAAAGAAAACATCATTTTGTGATGCAGCTTTATATTTCTTCACTGCTATCATAGCAGCTTGTCTTTTATCATGAAGATGAGCTAGACGATCATTTGTGTTGAAATGAACTGCTCTTGTATGTAAATAGACAAATTCAAATTTTGCCTCAGCTGAACTCGCGATCCTGATATTGTATTGACCTTCGCCCAGTTGGATTATTGATCTGATATTGTTAGAATCAAATCCATTATCTGCAATGTGATCTTTGAGATAATTATATTCATCGTCGAGCGTTTTCAGGTCTATAATTCTCTTACAGAGGCGGTCTGGTGGCCAGCAAAGGCAGACAGTAATAAGTTTTTCTTTAAATCAACGGATCTACTTTTGCTCTTAGATCATGAAACTTTTTCATATCTAAGGTAGTAACTTACCCGCGGCGACAAGAGAGCATTGAAGGCATTATCATGAACTGAGTCTGATTCCTGCTTCTGAGACCTGTTAGCGCAGGTGTCAACAACTGAAAATATTTATTCATATCATTTTGTTTAATATTTAAAGCCTGAGAAATTGCAAAGTTTCGCATTCAAGCAGGGTAAAACTGAAATAGAGACATTAAACAGATATTGATTTAAGGCTATTTATTTATCTTTGCTTCTTCATAGAGAAGTTTGTTTCATGAAATGAAAAACTGATCACTCTCCACAGAAGGAGCATGTTATCGATCCACAAAGTGCCAGGTTCTAGACCTCAAGAAAAAGCAAGCCTATGGTGTTCTGACCAAACTCTAATTTTGGTAAACAGGTGAGAGACAATCGCTGAGAGGCTTGCAGGTTCGTGACTTTTAATCTACAAATATGTCAAGCATGCAGAGGGCTTGCAGATCTTGTAACTTTTAGTTCACTACGCTGCATCAGAACCTAGAGATTAGAATAACATTTGATCTATTGTTTTGCCTATTTGACAAGGGCTTGCAGATTTGGCGACTTTTAGCCTAGAGATGTAAGCTACTCTTCTATTAAAATGTCATTGAACAACTTCGTCGATGCTGAGCTAAGTTTAGTTACTGAGGCGATTGTGAAAATTTCGACGCAGTGATGACATTTCCTCCTCAGCCTTAGCTGCAGAGTGGTTCTCTGTTTAGTTGGTCAAATTACTGTTTTCGGCGTCTGTATCATAGCAGTCAAGATCTCAGAAAGAAGATTTATCTTAGAATCGATATGTTTCTCTTTCATGGAATTAAACAAGAATCTCCAGCATCACTAGCCTGGCTAATGACAGAAAATGACTCAAAACTGTTCTTCATGGGGTTTTCTCTATCTTTGAAGGGCAAAGATATGTGATTTAAAAATTTAAGCCTTGCTTGGAACGATTGAAGTTATGATGTTGTGAACTTTCTTTGTTTGAATTCGAAATACGCACCTGCTTTCATTGAACTCGCGATGATAGATTTATCAATGAAGACTTTTACATTGAACCATGTCTAATGGCATAAAAGTGTCTATACAGACATCGAAACTTTCACGAGTCAACCGCTATAGTTCAGGGCCTGAAGAATGCTGGATTTGACACAGTATTTTTCTTTGTGTTACACGCAATTTTCGACCCTGCAAACAACTATCAAAAATACTGTGAAATGGTACGAACTGAAAGACCCGCAATACCTTTTGTGTTTTCTCTGAAAAGAGAACATTGAATTGTGATGAAGAAGCTTCAGCAACCACGACTTCAGCTCTATTAAAAGAAATATCTTTAAGACATGAAGTTGATTGTTGATGACTTGCTAAAATTCAGAAGCTTCGACAACAGTGAGCAGAAGCCATATCTTGTTAAGATCATTGAGAAAGTTCTTGAAGATTGCTTTTCATTCTAGCTTTCATTGAGCCTAGTCATGAGGATTTTCAATTGTAAGCTATCTTTCTTTTAAACATACAAGTGATCTGTCGGATAAACCTAACCAGGGCTCTCAATCATCTTCTGTACGGCACGTGACTCCCACGCTGCCTAGTAGTTGCACCATATTCTAGTTAGATCTTCATACAATCAATCATATTGGTTCAACATGATCTCTGGTTAAACTTCAGTCATACATAACTTTCGGCTTCACAGATTTATAAAGCTTATTGGTCTGTTCTTGCAATCACGTGGTGGAACTGGGTCAGAGACAGTGTTGTTAAAACAGAATCAAATCAGTTTATCTAAGTAATTTACGTTGTAGTCGACTATGTTAGAATTATTTTATGAGCGGTATGTTGAATCAATATGATTGATTATTTGTGTGTTCTATGAGAAAGTAACTATCTAAGTGGCAGCGCGGAGCCACGTGCTGTATTATCAAACTCAATTACATTATCTGCAGTGAAGGCGGTCATGCAGTCACTGTCACAGATGCAGAGAACTGAAATATGCAATGCACTTTCATATCTCTTTGATCATGATTTATAGAAATTGTAGAGAATCCTCCCATCATTTACATTATAAGTCTACTCTTATATATTTTAGAAACCATCAGGTTGATCTCCAGCACTGTAGTGGCTGAGAGAAAGTTTGTGTTAAAGTAATATTGCATTCGACCCCATTCAAACGTATATCAATCATTACTTTTTGACTATAAGTATAAGTCGGCAAAGCGGGCTGCCTCTGAGATTGTGCAAAACAAAATGAATAAGGCTTGAACATTGATGCTGTGTCACTTTGACGCTTGGCGTGAGTAAACGTTGATCTGTGATATTTTGAGTGACAAGGCTGGCACTATATTATCTCGTCTTCTGTTCTGACCACCTCAGGATTATCGCTTCTAGCCACTAAATTCCTTAATTTTAATTTTTTTGATAATAACTCTTTTATTTCTCTCTAATGACCGATGGCAGTTCGTCAGATTACAAGGCTCTCTTTCTTAGAGTGGAAGCGGAATGAAGGCAGGCAGAAGAGTTGCGAAGACAGGCAGAAGAGCGAGAAAGACATGAAGAAGAGTTGCGAAGGCAGACAGAAGAGCGAGAGGCACGGAAAGTGGTGTTGCGAAGAGAGACAGAAGAGTTGCAAAGGCAGGCAGAAGAGCAAGAAGCACGAGAAGCAGTGTAATGAAGAAAGACAGAAGAATTGAAAATGCAGACAGAAGAGCGAGAGGCAGAGGTAAAAGTGCGCAGCCAGTCAACAACACTTGAAGAGCTCATTAAAGATTGTCATGATTCATTCTCCCGGCCTTTGCAAGTTGAAACGCCATCTCGCTCCACGAAGAGAAGTATTACATCTTTCACTGAGAAGTACTGCTCAACGAGCCTTCGTTCTTGATCAAGTTGTCCGGTTCAACTGCAAGAAAGTTATGATTCAGTTTTCTCTTATCTTCAATCAGCTGGAAAAGACGCATCTAAGCTATTCACATCTCTTCTTGAGCTAGAGGGACTTGGTCGGCGGTATTCTAACCGAAAACTACAAAGTGAAAAGGATTTAGAACACTACGAGTGAATCGCTGTGAAAGATCATGTTCATGATATCATAGCCGAGCTATGCAAAATACCTGATGCTCAAGAGAGATTTCAACTTAAAGATGAGATCATGTTTGAAAATCATGAAAATCTTCTACAGACATCAGAAGAGTCAGATGTACAGCTGCTCAATGAATCCAGCACAAAAAATCTCAAATCAGATTCATTCTGTATTCATTGAATCAACGATTTCATCAATACTTTGATTACAACAGTCGAGTATAAGCCGTCACACAAGCTCTTGGTTGAAAATCTCCGATCAGGTCTTCGATCGATGAATCTCTGGGAAGAGATTGTTCAGTCAGATACAATCCTCAAGAGTGATACACCGAACAAGGATAAAAAGCTGAGATATAATGTGAAACATCTTACTTGCTCAGTTTTAGTTCAGGAGTATCATGTCATGATTCAAGCTGAACTGAAGTACTTCTACATAACCAATGAATTTGCTATCATTCTTCTTCGTGTTTCATACGATGACCTTAGTACACTCTATTACTATCTCTGTGAACCAAACATGGATGTGATTTCACAAAATCCTGAGGTCTTTTGCCAGTCAAAGACAGCTATTGCCAGAATATTATGTCTCTGTCTGATGTCCTTTCTCTTGAATATTTGTGATTAAGAGTGGCGAAATGCTGCACGATCCCAGCTCCATATATAAAAGACAAGT
>LGRN01000071.1:0-82227 GCA_001883825.1 Emergomyces pasteurianus Ep9510 | reverse complement strand
CGTGGCTTAGATATTCTCATTGTCCGGACATTTACCCGCTGTGTCTCTCCACGTTATACCACCAGGTTTTGTTCGTTCCCATTCCCCTTGATTTTTTTTTTTTTTTTTTTTTTTTTTTTTTTCCTTTTCTAATGTTTCCTGTCCCCATCTTCGCGCTATTACAGACCTATATACATACATACACAGCCAGCTGAGCGTACTGAATTTTCTCTCCTGCAAAGTTGGTGTTTTTGTACTGATTGTGTCTGTAAGAAATCCCGCTCCACGCGGTAGCTCCCCTATTTCTCTATGCCAAGTCCTCGCGTAACCTTCCAGGGTTAGCAGGCCCTGGCCACACGCCTATATGGAATACAGCTGCGAGTACGGAGTATTCTTCACAACTCTGCTTGAATACTATTATCATATTGAACCCTACCTTTTCATCCCACGCGAGAACTTCTAATAGTACATTTTACGTCAAGCTGCAAAATCTCGATATGCACCTGCAGTACAATATGATCTCCTTTCTAGTTTACCGTGCGGGCTGCTCAATCGCTGCCAAAATAACTGGGGCTGGCGTTTGTAAATAGTTTTAAGAACTCATCCATCATATTGAAGAGCGACTTGAAGTCTAATCGTTAGAAACAAGAACACATTGATGGTGATTAATGCGGTTTATGCCTGTAACCATGCCAGTCTTAAAAGGGTTTAGGCGCATTAAGATATCGTAATTCAATACATTTTTAATCCTTTCCAGCCTCCACTGCTTTCAGAATTTTCGGTTAATCAATTGAAATGCAATGATACTGCTATGAACAGCTCATGCGTAAAATGGCTCACATTTTCCGCGTCTTTTTATGGACAAATTTTCAGAGATGCTCAGTTTCAGAATGATATCAGGATTTTGAACCAAGTACATTGAGCTCCGTATTCATTCAGCGGTAATGTGCAAGTTTAACACATGCTTTAAGGATCCATGAGTTACATCTAAAGTAGATAGAGAGGCAAACAAGTAACATTGCTAGGAGATTAGTTACTCAGGTACATACATAGTTTGAAAAATAGCTAATCAAGTTTAAAATATACAGTTCTTGAGAGTGAATGTCTGGCAGACCAGAACTTGTGAGCAACAGTATGAAGGTATCATTAGCCTTAGAATAGAGACATGGAACCGTAAACATCTCGAAGCTGTTCCCAAGTAATATGATCCCCGTAGAGGATCTTTGCAATCCTCTTTCCAGCCCAGAGGCTTCCGTTGGGTGAAGCCATGTACTGGCGATGCATGAGTTCGGCATTCTTAGAGGCCATATAAGATGAAAGAGGCAATTGTTGACTTTGCTTCATCATCCCCTGCTGTTGATCCCAGTGAGATGTTGAAGATTCTCCTTTCTCTGTCTCTTCTTTTGCTTTTTCATTCTCCATCTTCTCTATAAATGTTAAAACGAGCTTCTTGAACTCGACGATCGGTCTATTGTTTTCTTCAGAGAGACCCGGAAAAATAACTAGTTCTGGACAGACAGACAACTGCTCCATCGGGGCCGCTTGGGCGTGACTCCAATCAATGACTCCCGTAAGGTTGTACTTGTTATCGAAAAGAAGATTACCGTAATGGAGATCAAGATGACACAGAGGAAATGGGCCTCGAGCTCTATCTTCAATAATGGCGTGGGTAAGAGCTGTTTTAAGCAGCCAACATGCCGTAAGCCAGTCCGCATTGTCCGGGTGTGAGGAGATAATTTCCCGGTTTTCTCCTTGTCGTTGGTTGTAAAAATATTCGAATGATGTTTCCAAAGGCCCAGGCGAGTGATGCCATTCCATCGGAATGATTTCAATGGGCTGATCAGCAGTTTCTCCACACCAAAGCCGTCCAATACGGTTGAACGTCAGATTTTGAAGTTCTGCAAATACATTTGCAAGCTGTTTGGCTACCTTGGCTTGATATTGTTGAGGCACTGATCTTGCCAAAACATCATCGAGCCGACGGCCACCCACATACTCCATCAAAACATACGGGTATCCAAACGGTTCGTCCATGGACATCTCAAATCCAAAAATACGAGGAATGGGGATACTCGTACGTTGGCGGATGATGTTCATGGTGGCTATCTCGCTTAGCAGTGAGGTTTTGATTTTGTCGTCGATGGTGTGATAGGGAATCCGAACAATCCAATAGACATTGTCAGAAAATGCGAGTTCAAGAACCAGGTTGTTTAGACCCGCTGCAAACTGGGTTACGTTTATACTGCAGTCAACATCAGAAGGTATATTCATTTGATGTTGATGTCGCAATTCTATCGCACGTTTCTTCAGATGCTCAAAGTTTGCTGAAGAGAGTATGTGCTTGATTTGCTGATGTGCGTGTGATGCTGGACTTAGACCAGTGAATCCTGACCAATTTTCACTGGGTCTTGTCATTGTGCTTGACACTGACAGCATTTAAACGGAAGCTGATGTTTGGAACAAAAAGACAAATGCATTAAATGATAGAATGAAATGGTGAGAAAGCAAGCGATAATAAGAAATATGTAAAACAAATATTTGAATGATAGTCATCAGAATGAATAATCATTAACTAGCTAGTTAGTTAAATGGTGTGTGACCTTAGACTTGATCAGCAAGCATGTCAATCGTACAGAAGATATATCGGGAATCTACCCGTTATATTGCCCATATGAATGATCTCTTGATTAATTCATTATCTAGCTAGCTAGCTATGTGAGATGTAAGAATATATACTCCGTATGGCATCCTCAGTACGTGAGCCAAGGAGTGTATATGCGTGGTTGACCGATTGGCAGATTTGGCCGATTAACGGCCGTAATATTTACGCCACGAACCATCCATCTCGGTGAGTGAGTTCCAACATGGTAATCTCAGTGAGTTCCAACAGCTCGACTCAGCCCAACAATGCCCTTGATACCACCAGAGAAAAACTTCAAAGGCTGTTGAACGAAGGGGAGGCTAGAGTTGAGTTCGCAGAACAACTTCAAGAAACCAGAAGTGTGCAAAATTAAAAGATTAAAATAAATTGCTGACTCAACTTTACAAACCCCTTACAAAAAAATATGCAGGCAGAAGAGACAATTTGCAATAAGAAAGAGAGTAAGGCCTGTCCAGGATATGCAACATGATTGTCAATTCTATACGAACTAATTCCAGATGACCTACAATGAAAATCTAGCAGCTGAGAGAAGAAACCAGAATCATGCCAGCTGCATATCAATCCCTTCTCTTCAACATTATTTGCCAGCTCAACGATTTCATCAATCTCGTCTTAAAAAATTTTCAGCCTCTTTCATCAACCCGGAGCGAACCGGACTTCACCGAGCTGGATACAACATTTACAGCCGCAACTAATCGGCAGCTGGTCCGGACTTATGTATGGGAGAAAGGGCAATTTTTGGCATAGGGTGATATATGTGGGAACAGGCCTGGTTTCTTTCCACCAAACCCCTGCTGTAAACTGACAATGACAAACGGGGATCTACATGAATCAGGAACCCCGAGAGAAAGCAATACCAGCCTGGGTTGGATTGGATTCTTGTACGGTATTTACGGACGGCTGGTGAGCTGAGGCTCGCTCGGCCCACCATCCGGAGCAGGAATGACAACTCCCCACGAAGATATAAAAGGACAAATGAACTGCATATGGTTCATTCGGGTTTCCGGTATTTTCTTAAAATGGATAAAAATAATACCTGATATTTATATTTCCGCTTCTTTGTTGAACAGTGTCAGGGAACTCGTGATACTTCCTTGAAATATCGGATCATGCCCCTATTTTTCGTCTGATTTGTTGATTAAGGTTATTTCGGTATGTCATGTAATGATGTCTTACTATTTTCATTCCCTTTTATATGTATACTTTGTTTGACAAGCATGTCCTCTCTGCTTTGTTATATTACCTCATTTGCTGCTGCTCGCATTGTTCAGAAGAATCACCGTGAGCTACAGTCTGTGTGGGTGTATTGCAAAACCATGTCTCACTGCCCTGATAAAATGTTTTGTCTCTCACTTCACGTGTTGAGAGCGAGCATATGACATGCTCTTTGAGAATAATATAATCTTTGGGAACTCTCTACACTTACCCTGTTTGGGCATTCCGATATCATCACCTCCATCGCCATGGCTATAGGACTGAAGAAGTGGGCAGTTAACATTTGCATCAGGGCTTTGCTTTTCCCTATAGTAGCTGCTGTGAAGATAACGTCGAGAATGACGAGGTCTTCTAGGAAAGCATCTATGCGCGAAGAAATAGAAAATGGTATATCTCAACTCCGCAAACTCATCCGCTCCTCGCTGCGGCCGCTACCTACCCAAACCGGGGATGGCAGTTATGTTGACGGAACGCCACCTGAGCCAACTTTAATCGATGACCTGAAGAAAATCGGCATTAAGGATCTCGATACGCTGGTTGATGTTGTTCGAATGGAAGCAACGGGGGAACCAGTCGATGATAAGGATTATATCATGGAGAGAGTAATCCAGGTAACTTTGACGGCGTAAGGAAGACTTTTATCGCATGTATTTATTCTGACTATGTAGCTCGCTTCGACTCTACCTTCTCGGTCGCTAAACGCGGACAGGTTGAATAATGCACTTATCTCTCTGCTCTGGAATGACCTCAAGCATCCACCGTTATCGTATGTGTTTGTCCAATGTTTCAACGGACTTTCTATTGACAGACTATATGCAGGTATCTCGGTGAGCAGTATGTTTATCGCCAGGCAGACGGATCACACAATGTAATTTGATATTAACTATCCAAACCCTCATTTGTGTGAAGCTAAATCATGCATAGAACATCCTTTGGCCACAAATTGGAGTTGCGGGTTCTTCATATGCACGAACTGTCCCGTCGAAGTCCGTCCAACCTGCAGTTTTACCGGACCCAGGGACGCTTTTCGATAGTTTGTTGGTTAGAAAACAGTTTAAACCACATCCTAATAAAATATCGAGCATGTTATTTTACCTGGCCTCCATCATTATTCATGGTGGGCCCCTGACATCTTTTCCTGCCCGAAGAGGTTTTAGGACGCTAACCTATTGACAGACTTATTTCGTACTGACCGTGGTGACTATACACGCTCCCTTACCTCCTCGTATCTTGACCTTGCTCCGCTTTATGGTAGCAATCAGGATGAGCAGAATACAGTCCGGACCTTCAAGGACGGGAAGCTCAAACCAGATTGCTTTTCCGAAACGAGAATTCTAGGGTTCCCACCGGGTGTTGGCGTACTTCTCATAATGTTCAACCGATTCCATAATCATGTGGTGGAAAATCTTGCTGTGATAAACCAAGATGATCGTTTCCCAAAGCCAGCCGACTCTAATGATAAAGCATACGCCAAATACGACAATGACCTTTTCCAAACCGGCCGACTTATTACATGTGGCTTGTACGTAAATATTATCCTGAAGGATTATGTGCGGACCATTCTCAATATCAATCGGACAGATAGTGATTGGAGCCTTGACCCCCGTTCCGAATCCATGAAAGGTTTTTTTGGCACACAGATCGTCGAAGCAGGTGGCAATCAAGTTTCCGCGGAATTCAACTTGATATATCGGTGGCATTCGTGCGTTTCGGAACGTGATGATTTATGGACTCGGGATGCCTATAGAGAGTTATTCGATGATGATACGGACATGAGCAAGATAAACCTGGCCGATTTCCTTCGGGCTCTCGGGAGATGGGAAGCTGGACTTCCCAGAGATCCTCTGAAAAGACCCTTTGCAAAACTCAAGCGCGGGTCAAACGGTTTATTCGACGATGGCGATTTAACCAAAATTCTCACAGAAAGCATCGAAGATTGTGCCGGTCCGTTTGGCGCTTCACAAGTCCCTGCTGTCTTTAGAGCTGCCGAAATGCTCGGCATCAAACAAGCACGCTCATGGAGGCTTTCAAGCCTCAACGAGTTCCGCCAATATTTCAATCTCAAGCCCCACGAAACTTTCGAGGAAATCAACTCTGATCCGTATATTGCTGGTCAACTTAGGCATTTGTATGATCATCCAGATAACGTCGAGCTCTATCCTGGGCTCATTGTCGAGGAAGCCAAAGAAGCCATATTGCCGGGAAGTGGCTTATGTGCCAGTTTTACCATATCTCGGGCAATTCTTTCTGACGCAGTTGCTTTGGTGCGAGGTGATCGTTTCTACACTGTAGATCATACTCCGCAAAAGTTAACCAACTGGGGCTTTAATGAAGCAAACTTCGACAACTCTGTTGACCAAGGGCATGTATTCTACAAATTGTTCCTCCGTGCTCTCCCCAGTCACTTCAAGCCAAATTCGGTTTATGCCCATTTCCCGTTGGTGATCCCCAATGAAAACAAAGAAATCCTTACGAGCTTGGATTTTGCTGGGAAATACTCATGGGACAAGCCTGTGAGGATTCACCCTCCAACCATGATCGAATCCTATGCTGCGTGCGACGCGATCCTTAGCAACCAAAAAGATTTCAGAGTTACATGGGGAGAGGCCATCGAGTTTTTAATGCATAGGGAGTGCAATGCATTTGGTAGAGACTTTATGCTTTCGGGAGATGAACCACCCAATTCTGCATCCAGGCAGATGATGGGGAAAGCCTTATACCATGGTGAATGGGAGGCGGATGTTAAAAAGTTCTATGAAGAGATTACACTCAAACTTCTGCACGGAAACTCATACAAAATTGCTGGGGTCAACCAAGTGGACATAGTGCGAGATGTCGCCAATTATGCTCAGGTACATTTTGCCGCGAGCGTCTTTTCACTTCCTCTTAAGACAGTTGATAACCCACGGGGTATATACACTGAAGCCGAACTCTATGTAGTCATGGCTCTCGTTTTCACTTGCATCTTCTTCGATGCGGACCCCGCAAAAAGTTTCCATCTTCGCCAGGGAGCTCGGAAGGCTACTCAAGGGCTTGGAGACATTGTCATGCTAAATGTGCAGTTGATCAAGCAAAGCGGATCCCTCGCGAACGTGGCCGAACGATTGAAGGGAAACGATTTGTTAATGGACTACGGCGTCCATATGATTCGTCGTTTATTGGATACAGGGTTGTCCGCTGAGCAGATCGTTTGGACACACATGCTTCCTACAGCAGGGGGCATGGTAGCAAATCAGGCACAGCTGTTCTCTCAATGCTTAGATTACTATTTATCAGAGGAAGGGTCCATCCACTTACCTGAGATTCATCGATTGTCGAAGTTGGATACTGCAGAAGCTGATAAGCTACTGTTGAAATAGTAAGACATCTTGTCATTAGGCCTAGCCTACTGAAGTTAACTGCGTCTGTCTATATACTAATCTGATTGTAGTTTCCTGGAAGGTGCTAGACTTCGGGCTACGGTGGGCCTGTACAGGGAAGTTGCCACGAAGTCAACGATCATGGACGGTGAAAAAGTGCTGCACTTAGAGCCTGGAGACCGCGTTGCCTGTAACCTGGTAAACCACAACCAACCCCAAATCCTTTGAAGATACGATGCTCATCGTTTTGATTAGGTTAAGGCATCTATGGACCCGAATAAGTTCCCCGAACCTGATAAGGTTGACTTGACGCGTGATCTTAACTCGTATATCCATTTCGGACAAGGTCCTCACAAGTGTTTGGGCTTTGGTATCTGTAACGCAGCATTGTCGACTATGCTGAAAACAGTGGGCAAGCTGGAAAATCTGCGGCGAGCACCCGGCCCTCAGGGTGAGCTCAGGAGGATTCCGGGGCCAGGTGGCATCAGCAAGTATTTGGTGGCGGACTATACAGGTTACTCTCCCTTCCCAACAACGATGAAGGTACAGTGGGATGGGGAGCTGCCGTCGTGGAGTTAATGCATATTTGCTCGATTACGTTTCGGGATCGTTTGGAATATTTTTAAATCTTGTGATGATTTGTTTGTTTTTGTTTTTGTTTTACATTTTCTCCATGCTCCCCCCTTTTTGTGATATGACATGGTGGTTTCTTTTTATCTGAAAAATTGAATAAAAAATGTTAGGGCACACTTCATCCAGTTCTTAAATTCCACCATGAGTAACTTTAAGACAGATGCAATCGGGTGTGTTCATAATTCACCTGGACAGAAAATACGACCGCAATCCTGTGGGGGGTTCAGAAGCAAATCGTAGAACTTAAGTGGATGTTGGGATGGGGCGATGAAGTCATCCCACCTGACGTATCATGATTTCGATCGTGTATTTGGCAGCGTGTGCAATGACATTGAATTAAAAAGGCACTGAATTCGTATCGACAATAAGAAACAAGGTTGCACCAACACATCAACATGTGGATGTACGGAGTATGTACAGAGTATGTACTGTACTATGTATGAATTCAGTGTCTCACAGATGATGTGTCAGGCAAGCACAACAACGGTGTGAAGAGAGGCAGGTGGTGCGTGGAAGTAGGTCGGGCGAGTGTAAGGAGTACTCAGATTGGTGCAGCACAGAGTTGCACCAAGAGAGCTCTGGTGCGTGTATTTAATTCCACTCTAATTTTACGCTCTGGCAAAGTGACAAACCAGGCAAATAATAATTTTGGAGAAACCCCAGCAAACCCAACATTCAACTTGACTCTAACGAACTTTTTGTCTCCCTATCTCGCTCTCTCCATCACCACGATCCCCTTCTACCCTCCTCCATCTACCCTAGGCTCAGAACCAGCGACTCGTCAATTAGGATCAAGTCTTGACTCTTTTGGGGATACGACCTGCACTTGTTCCCCCCTGCTTACTTCCTAACTTTTGCTTTGTCGCGTTTTAAACCCGCACGGAGCCTCATCGAACCTCACCTTGCTCTATATAACCGAGCGTGAATCGTCTTGAGCATCCACTCAACGCATCAAAATACTTTCCTCTCAGATCAGTATTCTACCCGTAGCTCACTAACAGCAGGTCCAGGAATCCAAGAAAAAGTCCCTAAAATATCTCACCCCTCGACCAACCTTGTGGCGAAGAAACTATTTGTCAAGCTGCACACCACAGGGAGCCGCTCGACCTTATCACAAGGCTCCTGCTAGCCGCACAACCTCACATGGTGGACTACAGGGCTATATTTTAATATGGGGAGAATAAAGAAGGTGGCGGGCCTTAAGCACGAGGCTACAATAGTAAGTTGTGTTTGCTCTTTTACCTGTTCCTCCCCAGCGGCCCCACCAACGCAAGTTTCATGTCGGGTATCAGAACTCCCAAGTAATGGACATTTTTGAACTCATGTCTTCTGTTTCATGTAGTCTCCTGCCTTAGCTATCTTCGTTCAACAAACCATCTCCGTTGAGCTCCCAGAACTTCCCTCACACCTCTCGACTTTCCCCCGCCGATGGCCATTCCCTCGAGGTGATCTATATCATTGGATTGTAGTCCTGAACAGGTTTGATGAGATCCTTCAGCAAGTGATAGAAAAATATGACCTCAATTCAGGACCACAGACGAAGCCATTTGGGCGCTTGGTGCTTCACGACACGTGCATTTCCACTGGCATTGCATCGACGCCTGAGGAATGTGAAGCACATCTAGACAACCGTGGCTTTGGCCCTGAAGGAGATCGAGAGTTGATCGAAACTCTCTTAGATTTTTCAAGGCTCCTGTTGGAAAAATGCGGCAATCGGAGCCTATATAGTAGCAGTGATCGCCTGAATGACCTTTTAAACACGACATCGCTTTCCCTTCTCCAGACCGCTCTCCGTCTTGGCGTCAGCTTGGCCCAGCGATACTTTTCCAGGCAACGACAATCGAATAGTACACATTTCCACCAGAGTTTACTTGCATCTCACTACAATATTGAGTTGGAGCGCGTCCAAAAGCTTGCTGCGCCGTTTCCCAAACCGGCACCCCCCAAGCCACCTGATACTTCTTCAAGCATCAAGGGAAAAGAGAAGGGCGCTCAGGTGCATACTAGCCGTCGGAGTTCCGTCACCAAATGTAATGCGAACGATTTAATTGCCCTTACTAAAGAGCCCTCTGATGCTTCGGAGCCTAATGAGTTACCTGCTCATGACTGGGAAGAATGGGCTAGCATTAGCATGCCCTATTACTCACCCTCGTTAGATAATAATGAAACTACAGTTGCAGAAGGAGTGGGGAGAGGCTCACATCCCCCAGCGACCCCTACCCCTTTGCGCAGAGCTTCCACTCACCCTAGTTCAAGATTGAGTCGAAGTTCGATCATTGATGATTCGCCAACAGCACCGTCAACCAGCTCCCCTACCAATCAACGTGAGGAAACGAACAGAGGAGTTAAAGTTCTGGAGATCCCGAGCGAGACGATTGTATCCACGAGAATAGAGCAGGTTTTGCAAGCGCACCTAGAGGAGCTTCCGAATGATGCTTCGAAATATGAATTATTACAACGACTTCGTGTTGCCTATGCTGTTGCAACTTCCACGTTCACCAGAAGCCAAATTCTCGCTATCAGAGTCCTTGCAGTCACCAACTTGGCATATGTTTATCCAGAAACAATTTTCCAGCAAAAGGTGCTTAATCACGATTCTGATGTGCCAAAACGCCTGCAACTTGCTTATCAGCTTGCTGAATTCGTGCATCTCGGTGTCGCTGGTGATATTACCTCTTCAACACTGAACCAGACTTTCGCACTCAACTGTCTTGACGCTTTGGCAAAACATAAAGCCCGGTCTGCGGATGTATGCGCCGCCCTTACTGTGAACGTTAATCACGGAATTCTTATGTTCCTCACACGGAAAGCTGTTGCAGACCTGGCCGTAGAGGAGAAGCCGGATGACCCACCCGAAGCTGATGATTGGAGAGAGGCGCTATTTGCTCTTCTTCGAACCCTTCCAAATGCCGGCACGCGAACTCCGGAGACTCTTGTGGCTGCCGGATTGATTCCTCTCTTTGTCGATATCTTGAACCTAAGGACGGAGAAGGCAAGAAAAATATATCCTCGAGTCATGGAATTCTTGGATACTTTTGTTCACTCTGTTCGAGATGCCTTGGCAACATTGGCTGGAGCCAAGGGTTTCCATGCCATTTCAGATCTGATTTCTTTCGAGACGAAGACGTCATTTGATTCCGTGGCCAAGGATCGGGGCATTCCGGCACAGTTTAAGACGCCTTCCATCGATTACCAGATTCCATACTTCCAGCAGCAATCCTTGAGGTGGTTATTCAAGTTCGTTAATCATGTAATGCAACATAATAGTGGTGGATTTGAGCGCCTGCTTCGGAACCTCATCGATTCGCCTCCACTACTCACAGCTCTTCGTTTGGTCGTGGAAAACGCGCCTGTCTACGGGTCTCATGTATGGAGTGGTGCAGTTAACATCTTGAGCCATTTCATACACAATGAACCAACAAGCTATGCAGTCATTGCTGAAGCTGGGTTGAGTAAAAGCCTCCTCGAGGCTGTGACTGCTCAAAAAATGCAGCCAGATGCAACAGATACTACTGCCGCTACTACTGAAGAGGGCGGTATTAATGCTCCAACTGAGTCCCGGCATTTGTTTATTCCAGGGCGTGCGGAACCTGGCGACCATGAAACACTCAAATCTAAGATTGCCAGGTCGTCCGATCGTAAACTTGCTGAAGGTATCTTGCCTTCAACCGAAGCTATCGTGTGTATCCCTCAAGCTTTTGGGGCCATCTGTCTAAATCAAGGAGGCCTAGAACTATTCCGCAAGTCAGATGCTCTCGAAAGCTTTTTTGATATATTCGAAAGCCCAGAGCATGTGAAATGCATGAAAAATGATTCAAATCTTGTGCGTGTGTTGGGTAATTCTTTCGACGAACTTGTTCGACATCACCCTCCGTTGAAGCCCGCGGTCATGAGCTCTGTTCTGCTCATGGTTGCTCGCGTCATCCAACATTGCAAATCCAAAGCATGGGAACGTGGACTGGGAGCTAAGCTTTGGGCAGAAGGAGACGATGGAAAGATTTCCATTGCAGGAGGTCCTTCGTCCCTGCTCGGTGATATTGGCTCCGCGTTCACCGACACCCCCGCTGATGAAAAACTACCACCAGGAACAGAGCCAGAAGGTACTGAGATGCAGAGTGCCGCGACGATTCCTCAGGATGGGAGCGTCCTGAAACCTCCTGTGCCGGAAACCTGGGATTTCAAGGATCTTGATAGCCATGGTCTGTCTGTTCCAAACTACATGTTTCCCGTTGTGAGATTTCTTCATGCCTTTTTCGAGAACCAGTCCATCTGCGCCAGTTTTATCGAGTCTGGAGGGGTGGAGTACGTCCTAGACTTTGCCACACTCCAGAGCCTGCCGTTCGACTTCCATAATACGGAAGCAAGCCAGCAGCTAGCACAAGTTATCCATTTGATGGTCGAGGTGAAGCCGCACCTTGTGCTTCCTTCTCTTATGAAACGAACTCAGGATGCTGTTGATCGTTTAACTCCGTTCTGGCGACAATCTAGCAGTACTGGGTTTTTCGCTCCTTTGACGAACCTGTCGAAGAAACCTGATGATACTACTGAAACTCCAGAGTCCGAGGATGTGAAGGCCAAGGGAACCTATTTCGCGAAACATCTCGTCGCTGTCCATACTCTCACGGATATCCTCCGCGAAGCATATACACCGCCGATATACCCGACCCGACCTAGCCAGCAGACTTCTCCGTTTGTTCAGGTAAATTTAGCTGATAAATATGTTGCTCTAGTTAAAAGACTTGGTGCTTTGCATTCAGCTTGTGTCTGGGAAGAAATCTTACTGCAAAAGGATATGCCAGAATCCTGGAATGAAGCGACTAGAGTCCCTGGATATAGTTTTGGCGGAGAAGAAGGGACTGAACCACCGACCATCCTACCAGCAGACGACATATCCGAGCCTGGCGATGCGACGGCTGAAGATGCAACCGGAACAGCTGGAGTCGGAACAGGAACAGATCCAGTCCGTGTACTTCCCAATGGCGAGGCCAGTGCTCGAAACACGGTTTCCCAAACCTCTGTCAGCTTAGAGAAGGGTGCCGCATTTAAGAATGTGAAAACTCTCCGTTACCTGCTCAGTTCTCTACCCTCCTCCATAACTGGCTTTTTCCACCTTTTGGGGCACGGGCTTATCAGCAAACGACGAATGGATACTTATCAACGGCAAAAGGCTGGCACCGTTGCTGATGCGATTGCTTCCATGATTCTCGAACAATTAAATCTTGATGGCCCTAAGAAAGCCTCATGCATAAAAGACCAATTCTCGTACCTTATAGTCATACTGTCCTCGTTTTCTCAACTCCTATTTGATAGTAAGTTCGCCCTCTCCAATAACCATCTCGTCAAGTTCCATTAAACTAATATTGTTGCAGCCACCGCTGAGCGCCCGCACTCTCACTGCCTGACGATGATTCTATCGGCTTTCAAGAAATTAAACGGGATTCAGGCTATGAAAGATTTGTGTGGTTTATTCTTGACTGAAATCAAAACACTTGGCCCCCAAGCTCAGGAGAATGGTAACTCGAGAGATGTTCCTGCACGTCTGGCTTCTGCTTATGGGGGAATTAAGATTATTCTTAATTTCTTTTCCGAGATGACATCCGCTCAATACATTATCGACTCTGCACAGACCCAGGCCATGGCAAGCGCCGGCGGGGATAGGGATCGTCCTGACTATTTCCTTCCAGCGCAGTTCTTGGTCGAACTCCGAATGGAGGTCATACCTATGGCGCAAGAAATGTGGAGTTCTGGCTTTGTCGAGGAAGCGTCTAGCTCAATCCTGAAATCTTTGATTGATATTCTCCGATCTGTCCTTGAAGGGGAGTATGAAACGGGAGCTTTCCGCCGTGGTGAAACCCTACCTGCCGTTTCTGCTGTGACTCCGAAACCGTTTACTTGCCATAGGGAACGCCTGTCTACGCTGAAAGATAATGGACATGACGAAAATCTTGCTCGAGAAGCCCTTTACCGCTGTAACAACTCTGCGTCTGCTTCTGAAGAATACTGTACCAGCCAGCATGGCCTCCGTCCGCCACCGAGGAACCCGGTCCCTTCGCACGACCTCGAGCAGGCAACGAGTAGTAGTACCTCGCTCCGAGACAATATATTTGCAAATATTGGCAGCTCGCAACCGCAACCAGACAACACCCAGGTTTTGTCTGCTACTCCAGCTGATATCGCATCATTGCTTGGTCATCTTGCCCAACCAAGCACGAGCGTCGAGGATGCCGTAACAAACCAAGCGGAAAGCGCGACACCTTCCAATCAAGGTACACAGAGAGACGATCCGTCGAATACCAGCGGGCTTCTGGCAATGAGCATTGATAATATCCTTAATGATCACGAAGAATCCCCGAATGAAGAGAGAAACACACCTGCTCCGCACCCGGAAAGTTCTGCTCAACCTTCTGCTCAACCTCCACCGACCAGCCAACCGGCTCCATCTCCAAAGAGGCGGAAGGTAGTCACCGTTGAAGACCTGGACAGTGAGCGCGACAAAGTCCGAAATAACCTCATCGAGCGATGCCTAGATGTATTGAATGTTCATCATGACATAACTTTTGAGCTCGCCGATTTTATTGGGTCTGCAACCACCAAACTCCCTGACCCTGTAAACTTCCGCCGGGAGGTTGGTGAAACCTTGATGCATTTCCTAATTTCGCTCCAAATGGAGGAAAATTTCCTATCTGCGGGGAAGAAAATAGCAGCATATGCTGGCTTGTTAGCTTTGGTTTTGCAAGATAAGGATGTGTACGACGCAACACTTGAAGAGCTTAAAGAAAATTTTTCGAATCTCCTGGGTTTTATCAAAATCCCTTCCGTCTCGCCCGAGAAGCCCACCGAGGAGTCATGTCCATGGATTCCACAGGTATTGCTCATTCTTGAAAGAGTCCTTTCAGATAATGTAACACCTCCTTTAATTAGGTGGAATCCACCAAGCTCTGATGAGTCTGTCGGGCCAGAGGAGGTAGCAGAATTAGATGAACCCATTGTTCCACTGTCTGACAAGATGGAACTGTTCGAAACAATGGTTGATATTCTCCCTCGGATTGGCAAGGATGAATCACTCGCGCTGTCCGTTTCTCGCATCCTCGTCATACTAACCCGCGAAAGGGATATTGCTGTACGATTAGGCGAAAAGCGCAACCTCCAACGCCTGTTTGTCATGATCAAGCAATTGGCTAGTGGTTCGGATGACAGACTTCAGAACACATTCATGGTCATCCTGCGACATATAATTGAGGATGATGACACCGTTCGTCAAATAATGAGAAGTGAAATTGTTGCTGGCTTCGAAAATCGATCTCCACGACAGACAGATACCACAGGATACGTCCGCCAATTCGCCCATCTTATTTTGAGGAACCCGACCTTGTTTGTGGAGGTTACGAATGAAAAGATAAAACTACAGCGATACGACTCACACCAACGACCGCAACTCCTAGTTCTGAAATCGGAAGCAAACGACGCAGCTTCTCGGCGAGATCAGAGCTCTTCTAGCCCCGCAGAAAATAAAACTGTTGAAAAATCAGAAACTGCGGAATCTGATACCCAACCTCAAGATGAACAGCCCACTGAGTGCAAGGAGGGCAAAGATTCCAAGGAGAAGAATAAAACAGCCGAGCTCAAGCCGCCAATTGTTGAAAATCCTGATGGCGTGATCCACTACTTGCTCTCAGAATTACTTTCTTATCGCGATGTTGACGACAAGGAGCCACCCACAGATGCATCCGAGAAGTCGACAACTCGTACCGAATCTCAAGGCGATGTTGAAATGTTAAGCAGACCAGCGTCACCCACTTCGTCTACCTCGGGAATTCAGACTACCAAATCACCGAAGAAGGCTGATAAACCGCAATTTAAGGCAGACGAGCACCCGATCTATATTTACCGCTGTTTCCTACTGCAGTGTCTGACTGAACTCTTGTCCTCATACAACCGCACGAAAGTGGAATTTATCAACTTTTCTCGTAAAGCCGACCCCTTCGCCACGACCCCTTCTAAACCCCGTTCTGGCATTTTGAACTACTTGTTGAACTCGCTCGTTCCTATCGGGACATTAGAACATGGAGAATCTATAGTCTTCAAAAAGCGGGTCAATACTTCTAACTGGGCGATGCGGGTGATTGTTGCTCTATGTACCAAGACAGGCGAGTTTGGTGGGCCATTCAGACGCCGTACCGTTCCTAATGATGACGACGAGCCTGACCTGCTCTTTGTCCGCAAGTTTGTCCTCGAGCATGCCCTGAAATCATACAAGGATGCCAATGCATCGAATGAACCACTAGATGCGAAATATGCCCGGCTTCTTAGCTTGGCAGATCTTTTCGATAAAATGCTCTCTGGAGGATCAAGTGGTGATGGCACTACACATTTCCCTTCGTCTACTCGCCAGGTTGCGAAAACTATGTTTGAAAAGAATTTTATTTCAGCCTTCACAGCTTCTATATCAGATATAGATTTAAATTTCCCCCCGGCAAAGCGAGCCGTTAAATACATTCTTCGACCGTTAAACAAACTTACACAAACTGCAGTTTTGTTAAGTGAAACTTCCAGCATTCAAATCGCTCCCGGACAAGCCGATGAAGATGACATCTCTTCAGCGACCTCAGTATCTGATATGGAAGATGAACGGGAGGAAACGCCAGACCTTTTCCGACATTCCACGCTTGGCATGTTCGAACCGAATCATGAGGAGGGAACGACGAGTGAAGAAGATTCGGAGGATGACGAAGAGATGTACGATGATGAGTATGATGACGAAATGGACTATGAGGAGGACATGCCAGAGAATGACGGAGAAGTTGTTAGCGACGAAGATGAAGAAGATATGGATGGGCGAGGGCCTATTGAAGGTTTGCCTGGGGATTCTGGTATGGATATTGAAGTCCTTATCGAAGGGGATGATGATGAGGATGAGGATGACGACGATGATGAAGATGACGATGATGAGGACGATGAGGACGATGACGAAGATGAAGAAGGTTCCTCGGCCATGGACGATGACTTGATTGCGGGTGAAATCACTGGGGACAATGATAACGACAGCCTGCAGGATGGCGACGAAGGTGAATGGGAAAGCGAAGACATCTCGGACAATGACGAGGAGGAAGACGGTATGAACCAACTCGAGAACGAATTGGATGATTTTGCTCAAGGAGACCACGGGTCTAACCTGCAAAATGTATTACGGATTCTAGGAGAGCAAAATAGGAATCACCTTGATATCCATCGACTTGAATTGGATATGGGTATGGGAGGGGAACTTGATGACAACCTGATGGATAACGAAATGCAAGATAATCAAGGTAAGAATCTCGTCCTATCTACTTCCGCCTTTGTGTGATTTCCTCTTACCGGTTTTTAGATGAAGATGAAGAAGAGGATGAGCTGGAAGGGTTAGACGATATTGACGAGGACGAAGACTTGATTGAAACCTATGGTATGATTTCATTTTCTCGTGTGGTTGTTTTCGCTTTGTTATTTTTGATAATTTGAAAACCCATTCGACTAATGATATTTTATGCAGATTTCGACCATCCCGATCGATTCATGCTGCATGATACTGATCCTTCGATGGATCTTAATCGCCACCAGCACCATGGTCGATTCCGTGGAATTCCTCCCCCTCCATGGAGCATGTTTTCTGGAGGTCTTGGAAATCGTCATGGAATCATACCCATCCCGGGCTATAGAACTCATCGGAATCAAATCCCACCGCGCGGAAATGATGATGGGAGCAACCCGCTTCTGCGTCGGAATGACCGCCCTACCGACGTTTCCCCAGGATCCAGAGGTCCTCCCGAAGCTTTGAGTGACTGGGTCCACGCAATTGATCCCAGCCACCAGGGTCGCCTCCTCTCGATGGATAGCCCTGTTACATTCATGAATGCAATTATGCAAGCCCTCGGCCAAGGCGGTGGTGGTATTGGTGTTGTCAGCCGACCAGATGGTGTCCATGTTCGTCTTGACCAAGGCCACGTCTTCACCAATCGTATCCAAGATTTGTTTGGCCTCAGTCGACCGCCAGCGACCACCACACGCCCTCGTGACGATCCCTACCAAGCAGTCACATTTGTTCTATCGACCACCTCAACTCGTTGGCAAGAGGAAGCACGACTTCTGTTTAATAATACATACTTAGAGAAAGCCCAGCGAGTTGTAAATTCGCTCCTCAAAGTTCTTGTTCCCCCAGCCATTGAAGAGGAAAAGGTCAGGCAAAAGCAATTGGAGGAAGAGCTTAAGCGACGAGAGGAAGAAAGGGTCGAGCGAGAACGTCAAGAACAAATTGCGAAAGAAGAAGCTGAGCGGGAGAGAAAACGGAAGGAGGAAGAGGAAGAAGCATTGAGGCGTCAGCAAGAAACTGAGAGAGCTGAAAGAGCCGCGGAAGAAAGCGCTCAGCAAGCAGCAGCGCCCCCCGAAGGCGAGCCGATGGACGATGTACAGACTACCGAGCCAACTCAAGAGGAAACCGCTACTCCAGCAGAAGCCGAATCTGCCACGGCCGGTCCTTCAGAACCTGCGCCTCGGATCCATACTACTATCCGCGGTCGCCAACTTGACATTACCGGAATGGACATTGATCCAGAGTATTTGGAAGCACTTCCTGAAGATATCCGTGAAGAAGTTATTATGCAGCAACTGACCGAGCAGCGATCGCAGGCTGCTGCGTCCGGCGAAGAGCCAAGCGAAATAAACCCCGAGTTTTTGGAAGCGTTGCCTCCTGATATTCGTGATGAACTTCTGCAACAGGAAGTCGCTGATCGCCGACGCCGCGAGCGAGAGACGGCCCGTCGAAATGCAGCTGCAAACGGTGGGCCAGCGGCTCCGGATGACATGGATCCTGCTAGTTTCATTGCTACACTGGATCCTTCTCTAAGACAAACTGTGCTTGCTGATCAGCCCGAAGAAATTCTCGCGTCTCTTGGGCCAGAATTTGTTTCGGAAGCTCGCGCACTTACAGGGCGAAGGCTTGCCCAGTTTGCCGATGTAGGCAGACTAGACCAGCGATCGCGACCTGACACTTCCCAACGTGACCAGGGAGCCAAAAAACCACAACGTCGTCAAATTGTCCAAATGCTCGACAAGGCTGGCGTAGCTACTCTTCTCCGTCTCATGTTCATGCCCCTTCAGGGAAATGCACGACATCATATCAATGATATTCTTCATAACGTCTGCCAAAATCGACAAAATCGGTCTGAGGTGCTGAGCCTTTTGCTTTTGATACTGCAGGATGGTAGCGCAGACGTTTCTGCTGTCGAACGCAGCTTTGCGCACCTGTCGCTGCGGGCTAAGACCCCAGCAGCGACGCAGCGGACCCCACAGGTGAAACGAACATTGTCATTGCCGGTTCCTGGTGCCAATAACGATGTCACGCCATTGGTTGTGATCCAACAATGCTTGGGAGCCCTTTCTTTCCTGACTCGATTCAACCCCCACATCGCATGGTTTTTCTTGACGGAGCACGACACAGCATCTGCTCTTAAAATAAAAGCATTGAGAAAAGGGAAAGCCAAAGAGCATAGAGCCACTAAGTTTGCACTCAACTCTCTGCTGTCCTTGCTTGATCGCAAGTCAATCATGGATAGCCCAAGCTGCATGGAACAGCTGTCTAGCCTCCTCAGTAGCATTACTCAACCATTAACACTCCTCCTCCGAAAAGAGAAAGGAAAGCAGGGGAAAGAGGCTAATGGCAAACAAGTGGAAGGCACTGAAACCACTGCTGAAAGTACACAACCTGCCCAGTCTGTGGAAGCCGCTACCCAACAAGCTGAGGGCACCCGTACTGCAGACGAGGCAGCTCCACATAACGATATGACAATGTCCGACGCTGTTCCCACAGAGCAGGACCAAGGCCGCATGGAAGGCCAGGACGGGGCGGCTGGATCATCTGCTGAAGAAAAGGCAGACTCTTCGAAACCGGCTGAGGAGGAGAAACAGAAGAAGCTTCGTATCCCTGAACCTCCAGTGGTACCAGAACACAACCTTCAGTTAGTTGTCCGCATTCTCGCTGCCCGAGAATGCAATGGTAAAACCTTCCGAGATACTCTTTCGACCATTAACAATCTCTCTGCTATTCCTGGAGCCAAGGAGGTGTTTGGTAAAGAATTGATTGCCCAGACACAGACCCTGAGTAATGCAATCCTGGTAGATCTTGATGAACTTCTTCCTCATATAAACCAGGCGGAAACTGGCATCGACGTGCAGGGCATGGCTCTTGCCAAGTTTTCTCCTGCCAGTTCAGATCAGGCCAAATTACTCCGAGCTTTAACTGCCCTTGATTACCTCTTTGACCCAAATAGGCTTGACAAAGAGAAGTACAGCGAGCCTGAGTCGTCTAATAAGGAGAATATTTTGAAGACCTTATATGAAGGAGCCACATTCGGACCTCTGTGGGCAAAGTTAAGCGACTCCTTGCATGCCATTCGACAGAAAGAGAACATGCTCAATGTGGCCACCATACTTTTGCCACTCATCGAGTCCCTTATGGTTGTATGCAAAAATACTACGCTGAAAGATGCCCCTCTCTCAAGACATGGACGGGAGTATTCTGTTTCTAGTCCGCCGCCTGAGTCTGGAATGGAAGGCTTGTTTTTCAATTTCACGGAAGATCACCGGAAGATTCTCAATGAGCTAGTCCGCCAGAATCCTAAACTCATGAGTGGCACCTTCTCTCTTCTTGTCAAGAACCCGAAGGTTCTGGAGTTTGATAATAAACGCAATTATTTTACCCGTCGGATCCATTCGCGTGGCAGTGAAATTAGACATCCCCATCCTCCATTGCAGCTCTCCGTTCGTCGAGACCAAGTTTTCCTGGATTCCTTCAAGTCGCTCTACTTCAAGACCGCCAACGAAATGAAATATGGCAAATTGAATATTAGGTTCCATGGCGAGGAAGGTGTTGATGCAGGCGGAGTCACTCGCGAATGGTTTCAAGTTCTGGCACGTGGCATGTTCAACCCTAACTATGCCTTATTTATCCCTGTAGCTTCTGATCGTACTACGTTCCACCCAAATCGGCTTAGTGGAGTCAACCAGGAGCATTTGATGTTTTTCAAATTCATCGGACGAATCATTGGTAAAGCTCTTTATGAAGGGCGTGTTCTTGATTGCCATTTCAGCCGAGCGGTCTACAAGCGTATCCTGGGCAAATCCGTTTCTATCAAAGACATGGAAACGCTTGATCTGGACTATTATAAGTCTTTGCTCTGGATGTTAGAAAACGATATTACTGACATTCTTACTGAGAACTTTTCCGTCGAATCTGATGATTTTGGCGAGAAGCAGATAATTGATTTGGTGGAGAATGGTCGCAATATCCCAGTTACCCAAGAGAACAAAGAAGAATATGTACAACGGGTGGTTGAATATCGCCTGGTTGGCTCTGTCAAAGACCAGCTGGACAACTTCTTGAAAGGTGGGATTGAGTTATCTCCAAATTAAAGGCATATTAGGCATATTGTGAACAGCGTGCTAATCTTATCTCCCCTAGGATTCCACGACATTATCCCCGCCGACCTTATATCTATATTCAACGAACAAGAACTAGAACTGTTGATATCTGGGCTTCCCGAAATCGATGTGGATGACTGGAAAAATAATTCTGAATACCACAATTACTCCGCATCCTCCCCTCAGATCCAATGGTTCTGGCGTGCAGTACGGTCTTTCGACAAGGAAGAACGGGCCAAACTCCTCCAATTCGTTACTGGTACTAGTAAGGTTCCTCTTAATGGTTTCAAAGAGCTTGAGGGTATGAACGGCTTCAGCAAATTCAACATTCACCGGGATTACGGGAATAAGGACAGGCTGCCTAGCTCCCATACTTGTTTTAACCGTCAGTACACTCCTGTCATTGACCACACAACCTTAGAATGAACCTTTATCCGCTAACTTTAGACCAAACAGAGCTCGACTTGCCTGAGTATGAGAGCTATGAAACCCTACGGCAGCGTCTTTACACAGCTATGACTGCGGGCAGTGAATATTTCGGTTTCGCCTAGAAGCATCAAAATTGTGTACTTTTTGTGATTTTTCGTTGCTTTACTCTGTTTTCCTGTTTTAATTTTGTTTCCTGTGTTTTTTCTTTCTGCCCTTGTCTTGTTAAAAAACCCCTAAATCAGAGAGTATTTTCTTCCTCATTTTCATGACCTATGCATTTGTTTAGTCAAAGCATCTGGCGGCGCGCTCACCTTTGATATATCGCTTTTTCACTTTTTTTGTGTTATTTACCCTGATTGCAAAACTGTACACTCAGAACGGTATGGGCATTTAATTTCTTATTTTATCGGAAGGGAACGGACCGGATAGGGGAAACTGGACTTCAGTTTTTTCTTGTCTTTCTTATATTCCAGGTGACGGCTATCGCGTCCCAAGTTTCTTTCTCTATCTTAATATTTGTCCTTTTGGATTGTGAAGGGATTCTGTCCAGCAGCGGAGGAGAAAGGGGGCAGCTGGAGTGCAGGCTAGCTGTCGTGTCTACTTTTTACTCATTGTTGTTGATAGCTACAGTTCAATATATTCCCTTGCCGCCCATGTATCTAGCTTAGCACCCTTAGAATTAAAAGAAGTGTCTTCCCCTGTTTGCTCATGGCTTCTATATAGCTAGCTAACTTTTTATTTCTCTCAAAGCAATAGTTAGAGATTAAGGTAAACATTTCTTCTATTAATTATCATATTAACTAATGCAATTTTTAAATAATTTGATTCGGTCAATCCAGCCTCATCAAACATGCAGTTTGAATATACTTAAAACAAAAACCTCTCAAGCCTGATAGCTATAAAGCGTTCAAGATGGTAACAACTGCGTACTAATGCCTTCTGCTGAGATTTGCTAATGTTACTCAGAAACTATTCCTTGGAGGCCTTGTTGCTCTTCTCGCAGCCTCGACCGCTACACCTCTTGCATCACCCAGTGAAGAATCCATCGACGAAGCAGCAGCGGACCGACACTGTGAGAGAAGTGGTTGGGATGCAGCAGTACGATTACAACTACCCATAGCGCGTTCAATATGAAATTCGGGGACCCGAGACTCAAGATAGCAGGACACCAATGCTATGTTGTCAAATGCTACAAGCACTACTTTGGAGTTTGCAACAGCGCCGGCTATACACAAGTAGAGAAATCCGGGCTACGAAATGCTGCAAAGAATGCCATCCCTCCTAACACGGGTTCAGCCTGTAATTTCAGTGGGGTGTGGATCTGAATTATGTTCATGGTAATGAAGAGCACCTTAACCTGGGTAGGGGAAAAGATATCAGAACCTGTTAAATTGATATCAGACTGATTGATCACTTACCCGCTTGGAATTCTCGCAATGAGCAAACACAGCTTTTACCTATGTGACTAGCCCTGTCACATTTATCTCTTATATTTTGTTGAATTATTAGAGAGGCTTTGACCCCCTTTTGCTCTTCAGTTTCATTAATCCAGGCTTGTTATCGTACTTAGCAGGTGAGAACACTGATGCAGCTCACCTGACTTATGTCATCGCCCGTGTGTCGTGAATCTGTTGTAGAGTTTGGCTCGCCATCTCATAAGTGTTCGCTGTTGACAGTATCATTATGTTGTTAATGTAATCATAATCTTTGTGCTCACTGTGTCATCAGTGCAAGACTTCGTGAGCGACGCGTCGTAGAACAAGTACAGAATGAAGAATATTAAAGAACTCTGAGAGATGTCTGTCTTCATCTAAAATGTTGATTTGTGATGCTTCGACCGACGCAGATTTGTGTGACGATTAACTAGAAATCTCGCCACTCAGCTAATTATTTCGAGGCTAATGCGGCGAGCATGAAGTTCGTGAAGAAGTTCATGATCAAATACGTCTTTTACATTCAGAAATAATGTATTGATCATCTTTTTCTGTTGCTTTGCATCTTGCATTTTCTTCTGAAGATAATGTAGAACAGTCTCAGTGATTGTGCTTCTGAGACCCCCTTGATGACTGCGGGGGAGTAGCCAGTGAGTGATGACTAGATAGCTAAGACGTGTTGCTATCACCAATTCTAGCATTATATCCAGAGTGCCGAGCAAGGCGATGCGGCGGTATGATTTTGGAGTGGTGTAACAGCTTTTCCCCGGCTTCCAGAGGGCGATTGTCGTCTGCGGGGTGCAATCTGAAGGGAAGAGCTCGGTTTTGCAGAGCATAACAGGGCTCCCGTCCCTCGTCCGGATGGGGTTTGTACCAAATTCGCAACCGAGACTATCCTCCGTCATACACAAAACGAAACCTCTATCACAGCATCTATCATCCCTCACAAAGGCCGAACTGCAGCGACCGCAGATGAGCTTCGAAACTATCGACGTCGGCTTAGCGGGTATGATGAGCTACCAAGACCATAAACGACGCAGCCTGCTGTATGGGCATTCTAGGGTTTGTCCGCGGCGGCGGCAGCGCGCCCGCATTCTCCGCCGATGTCCCGCGGATTGAAGTCGTTGTAGACCTTCCAGGGCTGGTATTCATGGGGAATGAGGAGCACGATGCGCATGATATCAAGGTAGTTGAAGACCTCGTAGATTCGTATCTTCAGTGTTCACGGACGATCATCCTTGCCGTGGTACAGGCAACGAACGACATCGCCACGCACCTGATCATCCAGCGCGCTCGTCTCTCTTTTGGATAGCAAAGCGGGGAGAAAACCGTAAGACACTAACATGGTTCACGGCTAGTCAATGCCATAATCTTATTCATGAATTGCTTGCTGTCCCTGTGTAAATGACAACACAGGGTCGATCGAAGTCATGTCAGTATTCCCCCCATTGTCGACTGCAGAAACACAGCCATCAATAGCAAAATCGGCCATCGTAAGTTCGTCGCTAACCAAACCCTACTTCATTCCAATTACCAATTGCTCGTCACCAAGATCCTGTGGGTGGATACCGTCACCGTCCCCGCCACCAGTGCCGGCGCCTGAACCAGTAGCATATCCATGGCCGCACCCATAACTCGTTAAATTATCAAAGTTGATATCAAAACTCTTCTCCCCACCCTGCATAGTGCGCTGCATGAATAAAATCTGAATATCATTTTCCTCCAGATTGTGCTTCGAAGCCAAGTGCAGTCACAAGTCATAATCTCGGTGGAAGCGATGCGCACACTGCTCCAGCAAACAGGGGATGTGGCGGCCGGATTCCTCCATGTAGCCTTCGCCAGTCAGGATGGCGAGATTCGAAGGGGCTGCTGACTGACCATCCTTATATTTAGGTCGAGAACTAGAACTGCTCGTGCTACTACTGCTGCTGCTGGAGCCGTTAATGCCGAGCAGTTCGCTTCGTTCTGCTTTCGCATTTTCAACCTGGACGTTGAGCTTCCAAGGCAAGTTTGCTCCCGTACCGTTTGCCGCACCCGTTATCCTGCGCGTTCCAGCCTTCTACCTTTTTCGAGCTGGATGAGGTTTGTCTCGCCGCAGACGAAACGCTTTTCACCCTCGTGAACGGTTCTTATGTGCACGTTTAAATTTCCTTTTTGGTGAAGTTTCGATCACAGTTCGGGTAGTGGCATGGGTGGATTTTGCGTTCTTCCAGCGGGACAGTTCCATGGGTGATTTCAAGATGGCGGCGGAGGTCTCGATTCGAGGCTTAGGTCATGCTGCATTCCGGACAGGCAGACGGGAGGACGGATTTCATGTGTGATTGAAGCAGGGCTTCAATCGCTGATCGTAACAGTCCGCCGCTGGTAACTGGGCCGGCCTCGCCCCGCACGTGACCCCGGGTGACGGCCGGCTGAAATTGAGAGAGTGCACTGAAATAATTAGGTGGTACAAAGCTAGCTAGCTGCTAAATAACGCATGTCTGGCAATAACTAATATGTGATGGAGGTGGAGTGTTGGTTCATTATACTAGTAGTATCCAGCTCTCTCGTGGTTACGGGTCACGTGGTCTACCATATGTCCACTTGGAACTTGGAACCTTGGTTCAGCCAGCCTCTTCCACTCACAAATTAACTCCCGCTAGCTGCTTAGACCTGAACGACAACCAACCACCTCTCACAGATGAATCAACTCTAGCGTATCACGTCATTAGAACTGGCCTCTAAAGCAAGCTTTTTTTATTGTTGCCACCCTGCCAGCTCGGTCTTTTGTTCTAAACACAGCAATTTCAAGCCCATAGCTATCTCAAGATGTTTTCAACACGTGTTTTGAGCACTCCAAGAATTCGACCAAGTCTTCTCTATACGCGTAAGTTCAAGCTTGCTGATGCTCATCACGTTTGTCGAAGACCAATTCACATATCACTTCGTAATACCTGCCGCGATATTGAAGATGAGGAGTTTTCTTCTCTTAGTGAAGAACAACTTAAGCAAGTTTATGCTGGTGTATATCCAACTGATTTTCCACGAGAAGCCCTGCGTTTAAAGACTACACAACAGGAGTTCTCGCTATTATTAAACAAATTCAACAATCCAGAGTATGTTTTTGTTTCTTTGCTATTTATATCTTCTCATGCTGACATTAATCTGAATTTTAGAAGAGACAAATACAAAGTTAAACACCTTCGTTTCAATCGAGAACTGTCGGCAACCTCAATATTACACCGACCCTCTCCGATTCATGAGAAACTTATTAAAGTAACAAGAGACGCGCTAAATAACCACTTTTCCTCGAGAAATATTGCAATACCGTTTGACATGGACTCAAATTCAACGTTCTACATTGGTGTTGATCGCAGTGATATGTTTTGCTTCATTCCTGATCTTGCTATCAGTTCTACCCCGCAGCAACCATTTCTTGTTCTTGAAGTTGGTTTTAGTGAAAACTACAATGATATGCTTGAAACCGCCAAGAAAGTTCTCTCAGGATCGCCTAAAACAGAGCTCTCTGTTATAATGAAGATTATCGAGAAGCCAATCTTTCGATCGCCACTAAAACTCTCTGACTATCTCTTCAAGTCACGCTCTGACATTCCTATCCCATCGCCGCTAACACTCAAGGACTGCTATCCATCCAATATGAACCCAGAGAGCCCAATACTGATAAATGACCTGAGATGGGTGGGCAAGATATCTGCGTTCTGGGAAATATGGGGAAGAGATGCTTCAGGCCACCCAGTCATCATCGGAGAGAGAGTGGTAAGTAATCATCTTTTTAAGCAATAAATAAAATTCAATGCAATGTAACTAATTCATGATCATTACAATCATAGTGGCTTCATAATTCGAGTGCTCATTCTGATTTTTTAAAGCTAAATCTTACAGGACTCAGTGAGGATTGCGGGGAGGTTGCAATTAAAAACTCGGCTTTAGCTCAGGCAATATATGAATCGCGTGCTCAGTTGGCGTTTAGCCGCTGCTGTGAATTTCTTATGAATTGGATGGAGAAAAACAAAAAAACAAGTTGTACTTAGATGTTGTGGCATGCTGATGCTGGAGTAATAGCAGGTTTTCCTGCAATCATCTGTTTAATCTATATATAATATTTTGCAGGGCTTTTGTTCACACACACTTCTAGATGTGAAGCAGTGCTGTAATCATTACTAGAATCAGCGGAGCGAAGAAGGCATAGAGACTGTAGATAGAGAGCCCTCGCGGAGTCGGGCTTCTTTCAATCTCTGCTGTGGAGAGAGCACGGGATCGACCGGTCGAGAGCCGGTGTGGATAGGTTACAGTCTTTCCTCCAGGGCCTCCCGAAAGATCACTTTGAGAGAGAGCTCTCTAAAATGTGCGTGGAGGTTCGCTTTCTTCTTAACAAGACCAAGGTTAAAGAACTTGAGCAGGAGAGATTGATGGTTGGTGAAAAAATTTTTCTAAATAACCTTAGTATGAATTTTGTTGGCCTCATTCAAGCAGCACTGGATGGAACATACCACACATAGCGTCTGATTTCTTTGGATATGATGATAATGGAATTTCCTGCAATCAGCTTTGCAGTCATGTTCATACACTCAACAGTTCATTTGCAGATTACATGAGAGACAAGTCTCAGAAGTGAAAAGATGAACAGAGTTCTCATCAACAATCTTTTCAAGAGCTCTGTCAACTCTGAGAAGAATAGAGAGAAGAAGAATAACTACAATCAATAGCAGCGACACCAACAAGTCATTCTACATGAGTGAATATGAGTTTGACGGCTGGAAAAAGAAGATATGCATGGCATTTCTGCCTTTCTGTCTCTCTCTAGTCTGATTAGAGCCAGCTTCCGAACTAACCACTCCCCTTGAAAATCTACAGGAATACTCAGGGATTGGAGGTACCAGGCAACTACAACCGCGCATTTCTTACGAAACTCTTCCATGAGCGATCCAGCCGGTTGCTGATTATAGCGAGGCGACACATACATCGCGTCAACGAGGGGACATCCATATTTGTTACTCGGGTGCTGGCACATGTGGTCAGGGAAGAGTACGCCCGTCGGGATATACACAAGATCCTCGACCGCTCCCTTCAAAGCAATCTTCGACACCGCGCTGGACGAGTTGCGAAAGCTCTGCGACGACGAACGCACTCAGCTAATCACATAGATCCACTATTACACGGACAACATCCAGAAAGCCGGTCACGATAGAACGTACAAGTCTTAGAGCATGTCCTTCAAAGCGTGTCGAATGATGGGGGCAAGATCCACGTCAGCAACACGCCTCATGATATGGTGAAGCTTCTGAGCTCTTTGCAAAATCAAATCGTGAATATGGAGCAACAAGCCTGTGGAGAAGTTCAGGCCGAACGAGCTGCTTATTATAAGGTCAGAGCGGAGAAGTCAACACCCACATCAGCACTGAAAGTTGTTCTGGGTTGATATGAAGGCATTTGTAGGCAATGTCTGCTGCCAGGTTGTGGAGCGTCATATTGTACGCAACCTCCGCCAAATCTTCACGCTCACAGATGTTCTAGCATTCTCAGATAAGGAGGTCGAACTCATAGCGTCAGAGCCAAACAGACAGGCGAAAAGAGTTGAAGATCCTTGAATAACATTTATTTAGAGGAAAGCTTCTTTGAACTCCGCAGTAAGGATTGCAGAACTCCAGGTCAATGAAAGTCAAACCGTGCAGGTGTCCAAGTCTTCCTCCCTCTGGTTCTGTCGGCGGAGAAAGCTCCTCACAAAGTCTAAATATAGGATGGGAATAGCTTATTGAATAAAGATTCAACGAATATTGTTTTCTTCTGTCCAGTCAAGCTTCCTTGAAAGCAGCACCCATTTGGAAGGATCAAAGGTGTTATGTGCAAGTGCTAACGTGACATCATTTAGGCGACGCGCAGAGTTTTCCTGGCTGACAGCTACTTAAAGAACCCCTATATACAGGCGGATCTCATCTCCCCGCACGCCCCAGCTCATGCCAGCTGTCTACCTGGCTCCAGCTCCAGATACCGCTCCAGATTGCCGTCGATGTGGCCGACCAGGTACTCTGAAGATAACCCGCTCTTCGAATCGCAAGTGAAATGCAGGGCGTCCCTACCATAATATGTCAATCCTGTGGCAAGTTTTCTGGTTTTCAAAGACGAGGGCAGCAGTGACCCGCAAACCCCGCAATGCCACTGCGGAGTTTCAAGTAGGATGCAAGCCACTGGGCGTGAAAAATAGGTCTCGAGAGGACTGCACTAGGTTTGACTGGGAAAAGTGCGATTTCTATGATACAGCGCGGGATAACTCAGAGAGTCAACTGGCCACTAAACGAAGATTGGATAGTTGACATGTTTATTCACTTCTGTGTGATCTAAATTGTAAGATGGCACTGTTGAGGGAGGGACCTACTTTCTCTCTCTGCTAAAGTCAGGTAGTGTTCAAGGAGAAGTTCACCCACCATCATCGTCATCTTCATCGTCGCTGACGGAGAGCCACCTTCATACCCACTGTCCGAAAAATATGGCATTCAGTGTGGAGGGGTATTCACAGCAGACCTGACATCTGTCTTGCTCCTGCTCTGCTAGTCAGGTCCGGCCAAACAAGACAGAGACGCCATGATCAGAGCGGCCCAAGGAGAGCCGACAGTAGAGAGGGACAGGACACGTAATGAAGGGCTTGGATGGTTTCATGGGTAACACTGGCGTAGGGAGTGCTGCGAAGGAGGGGAGGGGAGGGAGGCATAGATTCCCCGCTCCAAAAGGAGGAGGGGCCGTGGGGATGCGATAAGCGGGAGTGCCAAAAGCAGTCATGAAAACCGCCATTTTCAGCCGCTGGCGAACCGTCATAGAATGAATCCATTTTATAGATTAAGCACTGAGTTATTCATTGAAGTGCAAAAGCAGTGAGAGCCATGCTATTTTCAAAGCAGCAATGATACTGCCGCAATGGGTCTAGCGCAGAAACTGAACCAATCACGGCTGATGCCCAGCTTTGGATGACCAATAGGCAGGCTGCAATTTCGCTCTGCAGCCAATAAGCACTCATAAATTGTGGTCTAACAGAGTCCTTGCTGCCAGACGGATCGAGCACGGCCTTACAGTTTTTCCGTCCAGCCGCCCAAACAGCAGCAGAAAGCAGAATGCAGAAAAAAAAAAAAAAGGTAGACGACGGAGTGTGGGCCGAACACCCTCCCTACCCATGGCTCAGCATTGAAGATTACAGATATCTCCCATCTGCCTTCGGAACTCTTCCCTCTCGTGCATAGACCATCTGGTTCTGATAACGCACTCAGGGAAGAAAGCCGTTCTTACCTTGCTCTAATTTCATTTTATATTTCCTGCTGCAAGTTTGCCTGCAGAATTAAAGACTGAGATACGACCCTCAAGATGGCGACGAATTCCATCAAGCTTTTGACTGGTAACAGCCATCCTGAGCTTGCTCAGCTTGTTGCAGATAGGTATGTCTGGCATTTTTGTTACTCATCTGTATAGTATTGCCTTACTTGTTCTTATTCTATATTGTTTTGGAGGGGTAGCGGGCATAATGGGTCTTCCTGGCACGTTCGTGCTTATGCTCGTTAGCTTGAATGCGTTCCTTTCTTCCGCACAAGCTTTTACTTGTTCCTGTTGGACATATTGATCAATTTTGTTTGCCTTTTTTGTGTATTCCCCCGTGTGAGCAGAACATGGGGAGAATGACGGGATGTGTGCTGTTCGGTTTGCGCCGTTCGGTTTGCGCAACATGTTTTTGCACATGCCAGAAACATCGAGAGACACGCGACGTTGAATCTGACTTTTACTATTTAATTTTTGCGGGATGGTCTTATTTTGCTTAAAGCTTGATTCAAAATGAATACCTTTTACTGACCGATTGCACGTTGCGGCTATGCCGGGCTTGCTGCCCGCTTATGCTGCCTGATTGAATGCTGGGCAGACTTGGAATTGAGTTGACCAGGGTTATGGTCCTACAATATTCGAATCAGGAAACTAGCGTGACTATTGGAGAGAGTGTAAGAGATGAAGATGGTATTTATCCCTTTTCAGAGCCTCTTGATACGCTTTTTCGACCGCTTTCCTTCCGGAGATTCCTCCCTTACGATCCAGAGTACTTGTGCCTATCTACTCGGAACTCTTTGATTTCTTGTGGTATCATGGAAAGGAATGAGACGGTGACGACGTGGATACTGACCAGATGACAGTATTTATCCTCCAGTCCACCCGCCCGAATGATATAAATGACGGGCTCATGGAGCTCCTCATCATGATTAATGCCTGCAAAACTGCCTCTGCGAGACGAATCACTGCCGTAATTCCCAATTTCCCGTACGCCCGCCAGGACAAGAAAGACAAGAGCCGTGCACCCATAACCGCCAAGCTCATGGCAAACATGCTGCAGACCGCTGGCTGCAACCACGTCATCACCATGGACCTTCACGCCAGTCAAATCCAAGGTTTCTTCAACGTGCCCGTAGACAATCTTTACGCAGAGCCAAGTATGCTGCGATGGATCCGACAAAACCTCGACGTTGCAAACTGCGTAATCGTGTCTCCTGACGCTGGGGGCGCTAAGCGTGCCACGGCCATCGCTGACCGTCTCGATCTCCAATTCGCGCTCATCCACAAGGAGCGCGCAAGGCCCAACGAGGTCTCACGCATGGTCCTTGTCGGCAACGTCAAGGATAAGATCGCCATAATCGTTGATGACATGGCTGACACCTGCGGCACGCTTGTGAAAGCAGCCAGCACGATCATGGAACACGGCGCCAAGGAGGTCGTTGCGATTGTCACACATGGTATCCTAAGTGGCAAAGCAATCGAGACGCTCAACAACAGCCAACTGACACGTATTGTGGTCACTAACACTGTCCCGCATCAGGAAAAGAAAGAACTATGTGATCGCTTGGAGACCATTGATATTAGCCCAACGCTGGCAGAGGCGTGCAGGAGAACGCATAATGGCGAGTCGGTTAGCTTTTTGTTTTCGCATGCGGTGTCGTAAATTTATTTTTTTTCCTTTCCCCTTACTTTTTCGGGTTGGATGGGCGGTCATCTATTTTGAAGGTTATTTATTTTCGCCTTGTTGGTGTTTGATTTACTTTTTGATTCTATCATAATTACCCACTCTTAGATTATTTCCATCTACGCTATGCTGATAACAGCTACTACATCTTAGCCCCAACATCAGCGCTTACAATAACGACATGAACAGGCGTTTTTGTATCTCATAAAGGAGCTTTATTTTGACCGTCGCTTCCCTCCTTTCCCACTGTCTCATCTCCTTTGAAATTCCACCGCTTTCTTTCCAGTTTGGCGGCCGGGATATTATGTCCTGGTATTATCCTTTTCCATCTCTTACAGTGTGAGAGCCAGTAAATCCCACAAGATTTAGCTGAGCCATATTATATCCTATATCATGGTTCGACACCTCAACTGTCCGTAAGCAGCCTACGCGGGGCTAGGTAGGTTGGTATGCAGGCTCGTGTATTGAAGAGCCATTCCCCATTCAGATCATCCCGCTGCACAACATCTATCATCGACGTTTTTCATCGGATAAACTGCTGTTCCCATCCAACATTCTAGGGTAACGTCACACCGATTGCCGTCCAGGGGAAAGCTAGTTGGACAGCAGTGATCCAGAGACTCAACGAGTTTATATAGCGATCTCACTTCTACGTTCAGGCAAGTAGTTACTACTGAAAACATGATAGGCCTTCTAACCAAATTTATATATTTAACTAGCATGGCAAGTTCTGCTTCTAGCGATTAAAACGCCACCACTTAGGTCTCCCCCTGTTGTTCAGGCAAAGCCATTGTAGAATTCCATTATTACTTGATTTTACAAGTGCTTGTGTATCCATTCATCCTTTGCTAGCTCCTTAGAAGAGCTACACTTACTGGGCTCCCACTGCAGCATTTAATGCCGCGCTCTCTTCTCCTTTGAGAGTCAAGTGGAACATGATCCTTTGGTAAATTTCTATTGTGGAGATCACCTGGACAGTTGTGTGTAGCTGTCAGTGAAATTTGAATTTCAAATATCAGCAAAGAAATATCAGCAAAGAGAGAGATCAACAAACTGAGCAACATGGCTAGCCGGTCAGTGATCAAGAAGATTTATCATTTCAGCAAGGCGAGCTCCACTTCGGTACTTTTGAAATCCTGCACCCTGGCCTGCGAATCAGGAGCCGCCTTCATATATGTCCCATATTTATCTCTATAATCGAAGTTTTAGTCATTTACTCACCATAACAATCAAGCGGTGCTACTATTAAACCATGCAGCCCGCGTTTCATCAACACTATACATCCATGGAACCTGTCTTTATATCTAGGAGAACATGTTGCTTAACAAAATATGAATGCGTATAAATGAAGACAGGAAGAACAGGCCACAAACCAGTTGTATGATCTTGCACTTCGTATGCAGGTAGTTCAGTGTTAAAAAAAGATGTTGAAGAACAAATGCTGTAACAGCTGAAGACAGTCTCTCTATTGAAGATCTAACATAAGAAAGTCAAGACACTCTGTCATACTAATGAAGAATGCACAAGGTATTGGTGTTTATTCTCAGGTTCACTGATATAAAATGCATTATGAGATGTTCTTATAGCATTGCGACTGGCATGAGCTTTTGAATATTGATTCATGCATCTATACATCCTTGAGTTCATCGTTCACTCGCTGTTCCATAGATGATGACTGAACAAATATCTTGAGTCTAACACAACGACAATCACTGTAATTGTAGCACATAAGCATATTAGGGATCTTAGTACTTCACGTCCCGCGCAAGCCATGTGGTTGAGATAGATCCGAAACCTAGTTTGCCTACAACTTGATATTGCTCTTTAATAGCCTCTCCTATTTGAGTAGGATAATATTGGGACGCAATAGAATCTGGGAGGGTTTCTTCTTCGGTTTTGTGATATTCAGGTATTTTAAAAAAGTTCGGGCTGGAGAAATTCAGCCGCTTCCATGTCCATCTGATCTGGGGTAACGTCCGCAAAAATGATGGTAACACGGCCCGAAAGGAAGAAGACTGTCTTCCGGGAAATGTGAGAATTTGTTAATGACATTGACTTGGAGTTGCTCAAAAATGATATGACCTACCCCTTCCTTTCCCGAGAGCAAATAAATATATATACTGAAAAAATCATTAAATATGATTTTACGCCATTCTCCCCTTGCATTTCATTTGCTGCCAGCTTTCATTAAACTCAGCCTTTGCAAAAGCTGGCTTGCATCGTGTTGGGAAAGGGATGAGGTACGCCTGCGACCCTTACGCGCAAGATATTCTGCCACGGCCCTTGTGCGACAGCTGTTTCAAATGGCCAATTGTCAAGGATTCCTTCCAGAAGTTGATGGACGGATCAAGGCATCTATTGTCGATGGGTAGAAATGGGGAAGCCTATGAAAATTATTTTTGGATTTTTGAAAGTCTTTTGCACCGGTGGGAACAGAGGAAAGGGGAAAATGTGAAATACTATAACATGCTTTCTGCAAGAGAAAATGGAGAAACGAAAAGGAAAAAAAAACAGAACAATTCCCATTTGTGTATTTGATTGATTTTGCCCAATCCCACCGCGCCATCTCATCATAAGCATCATCCCTCGAATACTTGGTTTTCGTCTATCGAGTTCAAACACATGGAAAAAAGACTCCCACTCCCACTCCAACCTCTCTGGTCTCCCCTCGGAATACCCGTCAACGCACCTTCTCTCCTTGCTCTTCACATTACCCCTACTTCCTCATTGACGAAGCTCTTCGCTTTCGGAGCTCCACACGCTTGGCCTTCTCCTCGAGTACACGGGCAGCCAGTAGCTTGGCATAGTCGTTACTATAGTACCAAGGAAAGAAATGAGATTAGTACACAATGCCCTAAATGTCGGGGGGGGGGGGGGTTTGGCTGTCGGGCTTACGCTTGTTCCTTGGCAGCCTCAGCACGGCGGCGCTTGAGGGCGACCCGCTGGCGCTTGCGTTGGAGGCGCTGTGGGGTGACGAGACGTTGGATTTTGGGAGCCTTGGTGTATTCCTTTCCGTTCTTGCCGGTAACGGTTCGGCGAATGACGAATTTTCTCACATCGTCCTTCTTGTCCAGACCGAAAAATTTACGGATCTTGGTGGCACGCTTGGGGCCGAGTCGCTTGGGGTTGACGACATCTGTGAGGCCAGGGAGTTCCCCTTCACCCTGCTTGACGATGCTGAGGGCCATGACGCTGAGGTCGAAGTTGGTGATGGCTGGAAATTGTTATTGTGCGCGTTAGAAATGGCTCTATTATTGTCTGATTCTTTTGCCCTAACGGGACTCGGGGAATGAATATGGTATATATACCTCCACGAACACTCTTGCGCTTTCTCTCTCCCGTTCGGCGGGGACGGTAGCAGCTGTTGATGAGATTAGCGCCAAAGTAAACCCCTTTGAATTTGGAGTATGAGCTAGATTTTGTATATTACCTGTGGCCATCGCTGAGGAGCAGTCTAACACGGGTTGGGACCAAGACTGCAGTAAAAAGCCAATTTTATAAGCATCCGTTTTTCATCCATGACCTCCAAGTTATCATTTTCCGGGTTGAGTTCAACGTACCACCCTGCTTCATAGGGAAACCTGTTCATTTCGACACAAGTTAGCAAACTAACCCACACATACATATAAAATTTTCAAAATTCTCTTCCTCTGAATGTATAGTCTATTCCGTCCATACCTTGCTTGTCGTTTCCACCAGTGATCTTGAACAAGTATCCCTTGAATTCATCTCCCAGAGAATCGCCCGGAATCTATAAACAACCAAAACAGTAATAATCAGCTCGCGAGCCCAATCCAAAAATGCGGCCACATCTTCCCTGGCGGATAGATCCAAGAAAGATTGCTATTCCATCTTCAGGAACAACATAAGGGACGAGGAGGTAGAGGGAAAGGGAGATTTGCTGACTTCGGTTCCCATGCGTTTCTCCATGAACGGTCGCAGCTTGCGTTCATCGTCAATCTCGATCAGTTTCTGCGACCCATTGGCCGGGTAGGATATGTTGAGCTTCATCTTGACGAAGGTTCCGCGGTCAAGACGGGAGGCGCAAAGTTGTCGGTCGGTCGGGAGGTTAAGGTCGTCGTCGTCGAGCGTTCGGGGTATCGAATCTTTCGTGGTGGGTTTTGCTTGGTTGTAGCGAATTTGCGAACTGTGGGCAGTTGACTAAGCGACGCTTAACTGCAATGGGAGGAGGTACTTATATAAGCAGCCCTACCCGCCAAGAATTTTCTCTCTTCGGTTAGCCTCCACGTGATATCAAATTGAGGCAGAAATCCATCACTAAAAGACAATTCGAACTTAGGTCTCTCTGATACAGGTAGTCAAAGTACGAGGTTTCAATACGAAAATAATTGATATGCTTTGTTTGTTCTCGAAGTTCCCTATATATATATGTGCCTCTGGTTTTGGATTAAATTTCGGGGAGGCATCTAGGACAACAACCTTCTTTCCTGGTACTATCGTACTACTGCTGCTCGGACTTCTCGCGCCCTTCTCAGAGATTACTCAGTATCTCTTCATGATATCTTGCTCTTGCTTGCAAGCATTGCTATATCGCATGGATTACCCTGTTGAATATATCGACACAACTCAGCAATAAGGCTTCCCCACTCTTGTCCAGTAACTCCAGACAACTCATCAACATTTGCTCCGGAAAAGGGTAATGAGCAAACAAAGAAAATAGGACTGTGGAATATTACGACCATCTCAGGGCTTCGAGAAGATATGCCTTTTGTGAAACGCGGGCAATCGTTGTGTGGAGCCAGTTTGTCGGGGTAATCACACTCTACACATCGCACAGTCCCTTGACTCGAGTGGCCTATCGAGATCTGGCAGACCGCATATGTAAAAACGAGGGAAGCAAAAATCGTGGAAGGATCTGTTCAACAAATTCCGAGAGCCACGCAGCGAGCAGCAATAGACGTTTGCAAAATCTTAAAAGTTTAAGACCAAACATTTATAACGAGCGAGCGTCGAGGAAACATTCGCAATCTTAGAACGACAAGAGATACTCCCCCGTAATGAATTCTAAAATAGAGAAATCCACTCTCCTGACTAGTATGGACACACTTTGACTGTAGTCTGCTCAAACAAATAAGGGTATATTGGGCCTAAAGAATTTTTGGTGTCGAACGTTCCTTGGGAGGATTCCGAATGTATCGAGCTTGGGACTTGGTATTTCCGGTGCGGCGCCGGAGGCCAGTTTATATCAACCTATATCCGGCTAATCAGGCTAGTCCATTGGCGCAACAGCGAGATGCCCTAATGAAGCTAACTTCTCTGGCGCATTCTATCTTAGGTTGTTCTAGCGCTAATTACTTTAGAGTTTATTGAGAGTGTTTGTCGGCTACTGGGGCAAAAGAGCTCAATCACCACCAGCCTTAACTGGTAGTAAGGGGCCGAACCATCCCCACTCAACAGGGTTCCTGTTTGGCCCCTTTACTCATACTCTCTACAGGAACCATCACAGCCTTGTAGGTGATGCCATCACCAGGGTTCCGCAACCAAAAGTAAATCTAGGGATACCAATGAGCTGCAGCGCTTCTCTGGAATCATATCACGAGCTGGAAGGAAGGACCTCTATCCTTAGTTGTGTGACACAGGCCCAGCTGCGTTGGCAAGAAAGAAAAAAAAAATCTGCAACAATTCAATATAAACGAGAGACAGTTCCTCTCAAATTAAACCGAAATGCTTGCTGGGCTTCTAAATAGGAACTTGCCTCTGGTCCATGAAGCCTCTGGCCCACACCAGCAAGATAATTTAATGATGTACGCAACATTCAAGATGTACAACGAGCCAGGATGAGCTGAGCTCCCGTATCCTCAATTCCCTGGAGCTTTTTCAGCATGTTCTATTGCTCGTCTACAGCGTTCTAAAGTTTGTTTACACAATTTTAGAACACCTTGCACATCTCAGGACAATGCAATAGCCTGACTTCAATTTCTTACTTGGTTTATTCCATTGCCCTGGACGTGAACCTTTATCTCTGTTATGTAATTTGTCATCGTTCATGCGGCTGCAATTTCTCACCATGAGAATTCTTATTAGGCCTAATGTGCTGTCCTAATCTAAAAGATCTCCAACCGCTCGCCGAAATCCGGCCCAAACATCATCATTACCATACAGGGTTCAGATATACAATACTGACAGTTTCTTTTCTTTTGTCTGCCCATTTCCGTAATTCCATTTAAGTGTGCGTTTTCAAAGCTGAGTTTTACGCTCTCGACTGTCTCCCGTAGGATACAAATCTACGCTACTAGTACTGTTTGTGGAAGTCGCATCTTTCCGGGCCCAGCCCCTTTCCCATAGAAAAGTCAGTTGAACCTATACGTTTCCAGGTTGGTGCTCGTTGGTTACCCGTGGAGTGATAATAATAACGCGATACAACAAGATTTGCGCCTGGGAAGCGTGTTACATACGAGGGTGGGCGGAATGGCTTTGTTCTTGGGTACGGATTCAGCCTCTAACTCGTTGCAAACCATCGATTTTCATTGTTATGCGGGATGCATCCGTCAACAAGCTAAATTTAGTTTGGTTTTCGTCCTAGGTCTCTAATCTCCGCGAGAATATAGCATAAGTGCTCATCCTTTATAGTTGACAGTGACAAATGTCAAAGGGTTTCACTCACCAAATGGACCAACTATATGACTCGGTTAGATCGCCGGTTGCAGACCTGAGGACTCAAATCTATCGTGGGATGTGGGATGATGAAGTGACAAAATTTATCCGGGCATGCTACCGAATATTGGATCAAGATCCGGGGCACGAGTTCGCTATCCTCACCGTCTTTCTATTACTTTCCAAGATATTTAGCAATTATGCAGAAAAGGTTTTCCAGCGGCACAGCTATCCGCTCAGTATCCAAAGATTTTCTCAGTCGGGGGGCTGGTGAATTAAAATTGACATCAAACTGATCCTCTTGTTCCCGGCGATTTCTCATTTCTTCCAGCGTTCAATCATGATTACGAAGCCCTTAAAAAAAATCCAGCTTCTTACTGAACAGAACCACGCACTGACGCTATATGTGAAGGAATGCAAGCGTGGGCCAATTTGTCATTTGGATCCCCCAATTCCATCAGCCTGGGTCAGGACACTTGGAGACAACAGCGGATTGCTGGATTAAGCGAAGCCTAGGATTATGGCGAGTATGACTGGGAGTACTGGTAGGCCGGCTTTTCCCGCCCAATTCCTCGGAGCTGGAGCCGTTGGACTTGTTGAAGAATTTACGGACTACAGTGTTGAATTTTTCAAGGGCATATGCAGCTTGATCCAACAGCATACAAGATGTTAGGAAATTCTAACTGGTATTACTCCGTACTTGTGTTCTGTAGGGACTATCCTGTGGCTTGGCCGGGCGAACCACTCACCTTCATGAACTTTGGCCCAACGTTGTCTAGGTGTTTCAAGTCGCCAACCGCGGGTGGAGCGCTATATGATCCGCAAACGACGCTCAAGCGGACCCATCAATAATCGCATCACAAAATCAGTGTTGGGAAAAATCAGGATCAGCCGCTGCATGTCTTACTTCGCGATATCATTACTCCCGAATTAGGGAAATTGAAATATTCTAGTTTTCGTTCCAATCGCCCGTCGCTTAATCTCTTTGGAGCCGCTGGAACAAACTTGAAGGCGAGATTTGAACGCAGCAGATGATAACAGATCATGATGAATCGGCATAATCAATTTAAAAAGCACTCCTATTACCGCCTCTATTATTTTCAATTTGCTCCTTGAGCTTGTCCGCCTCTTTGTCGACAGAAGCGACAAAAAAAAGGCGCCCATTTGGTCTCCTTTTTGCCAGGTCCCCTTCGATACTCTAATTACAGTTGCTCCCTTGCGCGTCTCTGTGCCCTCCACCAGTCGGATGTGGCCTTAACCAATGACCGTTTGTATTTGTAATTTCACTCCGTTGGAATTAGAAATTCTTCATCGCATTGTTGCAGTTCAGGCTTGATTGGATGTCTCGGCTCAAAGGACATGTGCAGTGTCCGCTTTCATCAGTGATCCCTGTGGACAAAGGAATAAAAAAAAACAATAGTGTAAGTTTGTGGGAAGGCCCTACAATCACGGCCTGCTCTTTGCAAATTGCAGCCCACGACTGGGATTGTTTGCAACTAACAGTTGGGTTGCGCAAACTGTAATTGAACAAAGAAGAGCGAGAGTTAATAAACCAAAACGTGGGTTTTTAAAACAACAAAGGACTTGACGCTCGTGAAGCACCCCTATTCGCTGTGTCCAAACTTATTTCTTTCAGAAGACAATTTGGCCATTCAGAGTACAAGAATTCGAGTTGGGTTCGCCAATTCTGTTCTTCTTCATGTCTTCTACGTGCTGTTTCGATATATTGATATCTCGTTTTTCTACCCCCCTTCGTTACCTTCACCTTTTCTTTTCTTTCCTTTCCTTTCTTTCCCTCCCTTCCTTTCCCTTCCCTTTCTTCGCCTTTCTTTCATTCATTTTTTTCCCTTTTTCTCGGGCACCCATTCATGTCTTGGGATCGAGTTCTCCCAAAACCACCCGCTTTGCATTATGATCCCACCGGACGTGATTTTCCGACCCGGACCAGCACCCCAGTTGAGCATCAAATTATGACTGACAAGTTCTCCAAGGTTAACGGTGAAGAAAATGGTAACCGATCGGTCGGCGTCCTGGAGAGCAGAATCATGGCGACATCTCTGTCGAGAAATACAATCGCAAGCCCCGAAAATACCACATCGACTAAAGCCCCACCAATGATCTCACCAGTTGCCCGAAAGAGAACTTGTTCATTGATCACATCCGAGGCTGCGAGGCAGGAGCGATCTACATCCTCAAGCTCCTCAAAATCCACATCGTCAAAGGAATCATCCAGCCTGCAGTTTTGCCTCTGCCAGCCTGATCCCAAAATCCCTCGTCCGAGAAATGGTCCGTTGGTGTGATTTCTTTATTCCTTTGCCCTTCATTTTTTTTTTGTTTGGCTTTTAAATATGAGAGGAGAAAGAACATATATTCCGCATTACCCCTTTGATAGAATACTTTCGTCGGCTCTCAGTCAAACAGAGTGTTAATATTATTTATCCCCTGTTCATTAGCTTTCATTCTTTTCCGCCAGCATTTCCAAGCCGCTGTGGTGGCCCAAAATCCCGGCCTTGCAAACCCCGAAATATCAAAGATCATAGGTGAAAAGTGGAGGACTCTTCCAGTAGAGTCGAAGCAAGATTGGAAGAATCTGGCGGAGGTGAGTACTTCGAACTTTCATATACGTGTTGACATTTCCTCAACTATCAAATAAAATGGAGCCTCGAGGATAGAATTTTGATGCTGGACTAGGAAGAAAAAGCTCGACATCAGCAGCAGTACCCAGATTACCGATACCAGCCTCGCCGTTACGGCAGAAATGGTAGTAACAATACCGCAACTAGCTCAGGAATCAGCAACAATCCTACTGGTGCTTCTATATGCAACAGATGTGGCGGGCGTTTTATGAATCCCCCATCTACACCAAATACGCCATTTACCCCATCCGGCCCGAGCCCGGTATCTTCCACCTCATCCCCGTCTCAACCAATTCTCCTTGTGCATCGAAATTTTCAGGGGGGGCGGTCCAGGGATGATGCTGGGCTTCCAAGCCCTATTCAAGTAACGGGCAGTATGGATCGTCGAGCGGCTGTCCGTAACCAATTTCGCGAAGAGGCTATACCTCCGTCGCCTGATGTCAAACGACGCCGCTTCAATGGGAATGGCATATATGTTCCCCTGGGTCATGATATGAGCCCAGAATACCCTTACTCACCCCGTAAAACATCCCTTCCACGGCCGGATACTCTCTATCTTAGAACTCCTTACTCGTCGGGAGTCACTCCGCCTGGTCGACATCACTGGCAGGGTTCAACACAACAAGCGCCCATAGATCCGAGTTTGACCCTCCCACCACTTCAGACGATGTCTCCTTCACAGCAGAATCAAACTAATGTTGAGGCCATGGTGATGAGCATATCGTATCTCAGCAAGATCAAGGTTCTCGCACGAATTTCTCCTCCAATTATGTCATTCCCCGGGAAAGGGGGCTCTATCAGACGGGGAGCTTTAGTGGCAGTTGAAGGACAAAGGCGAGGATCTGTCAAGCACATGATCCAGCATCTGCAAACTGCTTTATCCAAGGATGGTAAAAACGTTGTCCGATTGTTTGAAGGACCAGAAACAACCGAACAAAAATCCAAAAACAGTACTCAGTCAGAGGATACCCGCGATCCAACAGTACAATATCTCGAAACAATATCCGCTTGGCACACAATATCCGATGAGATCACGACCTTTATCAACGGACTTCCAGAATCTTCGCCATTACAGGCTGAAATGGAGGAGTGCGCCTCTGGCCTTTCTCCTGGATCTATCGTTCCAAAAGCTGCTCAACTCCGTATCAGCTCTCCGGATACGTTTTCGCCTCCGACTGCACCTACCCCGGCACCGACGCCCACATCCGCATCCACACCAATATCCATACCAGTACCTGCGGAATCAGAACCACCGTTCCGCATTGCCCTTGTACCCCGCTACCAACTAACAACTGCCGATATGTTCGCTTGTGCTGCTCCCATCCACGACTCTTACACGCCCACTGATCATTGGCAATGGATGGCCTCGCTCTGGCGCGGATGTGCAGGCCCCGATGTCACGGTATTTATACGAGACTGTGGGAAGGACGAACTGGACAAGGCTGGCGGCAATCCGGTTGAAATGCGACTTGAGGAAGCTCGAACACTGGTTGTGCACCGGCTGGCTGACTCGACACAAGGAATTGAAGACAAGGCATTGAGAAGGGTGGGGTTTGAAGTTGAGGAATTTTTGAGGAAGTAATGTGATTATATTATTTTATTATTTGTTTTATCATTTTACCAGGTTTCATTCGCTCCTGGCATATATTTTCATTAATTTGCCCAGGGAGTTGAGATGCGGCTACCCTTTTTCTCCTTCAATCTCTTTTGTTGATTTGCCTCTCGTGCCCAGCCCATTCATTCGTTGATATTGAACTCCGTACTCCGTACTGTTAAAAACATTCAATCCTTTTCACCATTTGATGAGGTTTTGAACTTTCCCTCCCACGTCAGCTTATTTTCGCAAGAGCGATAAAAATTAGAAAAAATGTAATAATATGTATGGGGCCGGGATAAACGGAATAGAGCTATTGTCGGCCTCCGTTTGTTATCACTTCTTCTCGCTCCCTTTCCTCGTATGGTTTCTTAAATCTATCCTATCTGCAATACAATCTTCGATGGCCTGTCTTATTCAATTGTGTTCAACTGCTACTGATAGTATTGATCACCTTTCCGAGTTAAATGCACAGCATTAAATTATTGTTCTGCTTACTCCGTAACTTGTGCCGTAATAACACTAATGCTACTCCGTAGAATAGTAGGAATAATTTTTTGTAAGAGAGAGCTTTCCATCTCGTATCCGTACTGTACCAAATGTGGTGGATCGGTGAAACGGTTAATCCATGGATGCCGTGCCCTAGCGTTATTAACTGCGGCCAGCGGCGGAAACTCCTCTCAACACTTTGGAGAGAAACAACACATCCACTTTCCGCTTGGTGATGCCAAAAGGGAGAAGGGAATGTGGCATGCTCGGCTTTTCAACCTTTTGTCAGCTTCTCCAATTACTTAGAGTGCCAACAGCCTGACAGGTCAAAGTTGTGTTGGCTCCCCCACACTCCGCAGCAGGCCACTGATGACTCCATATCGCCAAAATTTTATTAGGCCCTTCTGCCGCTGGATGCTCTTCAGTCAATTACCAAGTACTGACTAGAAATGGACTTTTCTGGTATTGGTCCAGTTTTGCCGACCAATGGCTTGTCACAGGTGTGTATATCCTCTATGTGACTACAGCTGCTGCTAAGCCTTCAAACTCCGTTGATTTTAACTAGCGAACAAGGACCCTCTACTTGCACAACAGCTCAAGGCTGCAATTGCGGATATCCTGCCTGATGATCAGGCTGTGCCGTCTTCGTCTTCGTCTACTCGATCGGAGTCTAGGTCCTCTTCAACACCTTCTGTTACTTCGTCATGTGGATCGTGTCCGCCTACACCTCCCCGCCCGATCACCAATCAGCCCCTTGAGAAGGATATTTTGCTGGGTGACCTGAATCATTTTATTCCTGTTGGGGTTCTGCGGCGGTATGATGAATGGTCCAATGACCACGGACCAGGTGCCGTAGGCCCAGAGTTGATTTCTTCCTATCCGAATGTCGCAATATCGTCGCTGGAACAAAATGATTGGATTCGAACTTCTATTTGCAACAATGACAGGTTCCCTGGGTGGAGCGCGGTACGTATCTATGTTCTTCCCGATGACTTTGGGAGGAAACATATCCACCGATCAAACGGGACGTTACGCGGATATCTGAAACTGGTGATGTCACAATTGGATACATCGGCGGAGGCTTGGGAGGGTAACTTTGATCCCCATGCGCAGCCAACTGTGCGACCGGTAGAGGATGAGTCGCTGTTCTACATCTTTAACACGCTCGAATCGCCAAACCCTGATGTTGAAAAAGTTCCCGATCCCCACGCAAGGGCTGCGATGGAAGAGGTTCTTTGGAAAGATAGTGATTGTTTAGGAAGGCCTGATGAAGATATAGGAGTTATTGGCCTAAAAACTCCGCTATATGCTTATCAACGCCGTTCAGCAGCATACATGATTCAGAGAGAATCTGAGCCCGCACAAACACTGGATCCTCGTCTACAAGCACTGAATGGCCCAAGTGGAGAGCCATATTATTATGATAAAGAGGAAGGGAACATTTTCCGTGAGAAACGACTGTATTCTGAGGCGTGTGGAGGTGAGTTCTTTCTGCGTCGTTCATATTCATGTAAGATACTTGCTCATAGAACATGCAGGAATTTTGGCGGAAACTATGGGCTACGGCAAAACCTTGATATGTTTGGCCGTTATACTTGCAACTAGAGGCCATTTTCCCCGCATTCCATCCGCCCAGATGGAAGGTCTTCACCCTGTCCGTAAACAAACCGCGTCGTTGCTTGAAATGGCTGCAGCAACTGCAGGTCGCTTTTCGCTCCCGTGGAAGTCGTATTTTGAGCGTCTGGAGGCTTCGGGAATGCATTTTGAAAAATGCATATCAGCCTGTGAATCTAATCGTGGAACCTATACAATATCTAGACCACCTCACAGGTATACAAGTCGGGAAACAACGACGCCCAAAATGCCTGCTACTAATTTAAAGCTATGTTCTGGCAGCCTTATCGTGGTGCCGTCCAACTTGGTTGACCACTGGCTAAGCGAAATTGACAAGCATACACAAGGTCTGAAGGTACTTGTTCTTCGGGATGGCCGTTGTGCAACTCCTCCACCAGAGAAGCTGCTTGAATATGATATTATTCTCTTTTCAAAGCCACGTTTTGAGCGGGAAGCTGGTGGTGGACGGACTGCATATCTTTCAATGGAATCACTGGAGAAATCCCCTTTGAAAAGTCTGCATTGGCTTCGAATCATAGTCGATGAAGGTCACAATTTTGCCGGTAAAGGTGGGCGGAGTACGGCTCTCCATATGCTTAGCCAACTGCACGTTGAACGGCGTTGGGTTGTCTCTGGTACCCCTTCACGTGGACTATATGGTATCGAAGTGGCACTCGCCTCCCAGGAAACTTTGGATGGAGGATTGGATGAGCAAGAAGGCGATGCCTCATCCGTTCTGCAAGCTCGAAAAAGGTCAGCTAATGTCATGGAAGAGGAGTTGAAGAATATAGATAAACTCCGGTCTATTGTTGTAGACTTCCTCGCGTTGAAGCCCTGGTCAAATTCAAGAGCAGATGACCCAGCTAACTGGACCAAATATATCAAACCTATTGGGCTAGATGGGAATCGCAGAGCTTCCCCGTCTCTCAGATCCACACTCCAGTCCCTTGTGGTGCGGCATCGGGCGGAGGATGTAAATAGGGAGCTAACTTTGCCTAAGCTGCATAACAAGGTGGTCTACTTGGAGCCAACATTCTACGACAAAATGTCGCTTAACCTATTCATCTTTACTCTTACCGTCAATGCTATCACGTCTGAGCGCACTGATGAAGATTACATGTTCCATCCGAAGAATCGCAAGCATTTGGCCGTCCTCATTAACAATCTCAGACATGCCGGTTTTTGGTGGGCAGGTTTCGAGAAACAGGAAATACAAACTTCTGTAGGTTTTGCCCGGAAATACCTTGAGAATAATAGTCACAAGGTCAATGTCAGTGATAAAAAGCGTTTGTGCGAAGCAATTGCCATTGCTGAAAGGACAATAAATTGCACTTCTTGGAACTCATTTAGTAAATTCACTGAGTTGGGTGTGTTTCTGGAAAACTTTCCAGATCACGCACGAGAGGTTTGGGCAATCGATGCTTCCAACAAGCATTCGCAGCTACTGCTCCTCGGAATCTCTCAAGCCAGACAAGCACAAAAGTTTGTAGCTTCACACCTCTGTGCTTCTGATCCTGCCGAAGGTATTGTTGGCGCCGGAATCCGGGCGCGAGGTCAAATGCGGGTGCGAGGGATGTTACAAGATAAAAAGTCTAGTGAGAACCTTGTCCACCAACCAAAACCCGAAACGATTGAAATTTCGCCGTCCAAAAAGCCATTCTCCCTCGGCCGCGTCAAAAGACTTCCACCTGAATCACCACTCAATAAAACCAAGCTGGTTGCTACTGCGTCAGCTAAACTCACATATTTGCTAGACAAAGTGCTTGAGTTTCAAGAAACAGAAAAGATCATTATTTTTTACGAAGGCAACAACACAGGCTTCTACATTGCAGAAGGACTTGAACTGCTTGGCGTCGATTTTCGAATTTACGCAAATACTTTGAAGGTGAAGTCACGGTCGGAATATCTCTCTTTGTTTAACGAAACGAAAACCGTACGGGTCTTGCTTATGGACCTTCGCCAAGCCTCCCATGGTCTTCATATCGCTTGCGCATCGAGGGTCTTCATTGTTAATCCAATCTGGGATCCAAACATCGAAAGCCAAGCGATTAAACGAGCTCACCGGATCTCACAGACCAAGCCTGTTTACGTGGAGACCCTTGTTCTCAAAGGGACACTGGAAGATAAAATGCTCAGAAGAAGGAAGGAGATGTCGAATGCCGAATTGCGCCATGCTGAGAAAGACCCTCTAGACGACCGCACGATGAATTCCATTATTAAAAATGAAGGGTTCCTCCCCATGCCAGAAGATGATGCCTCGGCCAGACCTGCATATCTCAAAACGCCCACCGGCTTCTTTGATAGACACACTTTACCCATTCATGACACTTACCAGGAAGCTGAGCACGCCTTGCCTGTGTCACACCCCCAGCCCTCACCCCCGCCCGTGCCTCTTAAACTAGTGACTCCTACTAAAAAGCGGCAACCCCCCAGCGATCTACCCTGGATAGAATCAGATGTCCAGCCATCAGTGAAGCCTAGTCCAATCGTAAGTAAACGGAGACGTTCAAACGGAATTTTAGAGACTATCAATGGTATCGTCATGGAGACTGGCCGGACCAGAACGCCCCCCGCCCGTCGTGTTTCAGCCTCCGCGGTTGGCTTACATAGCAATGAAGGAGCCGCCTCCCCATCTAGTAACAGTCGCGCCTTTCCTGCACTATATGACGGCCCAAGTGATGTAATTGACGATTTGCCTGTGTTGGAGGAGGATCCTCTTTCATTCCCCTTTGAGAACTTATCCCCAATGGGTGTTGATTTCTTTGGGGTTGGGGAACGTTTCTTGAACTAGTCTGGCGGATCCAATTAAGGTCCTATCTTTTCTCCTTTTTTAGATGTGTTGGGGTCTTGAAGTACAGCAAAACGCGACGGTGTTGGAGGTATTATGGCTATGGAATATGGAATCTGGGTTCTAGTGCTTCGGAGTCAAACAACAGGTCCATCAAGGCATGCGTAAATGGGGATAACTTTCGTGTTTTGTTTTAATATTGACATGTATTTTGCATATTGTACAATTTATGTCAATCTTCATTTTATGCCCAATACCTTATGGAAGTGTAGATGTTGGCAGCCAATTTGATTTTGCCTCTTGAGTGTTGTCGTTCCTCATCCTCTGAAATCAGAGAATGGTAAATTCATAGATGCAGAGCATGTGTATTCCGTACAATTTATACTTCCCGTACTACTCCAATCAAGAAATAAAATTTGTACTTGCTGCCTTCCAGCTCTCATCGGTGGGGAAGTCCTCGATATTGTTGCTACTTGCTGAAATAAACCCCGAAACTCTTCCCCAAACTACCACATTAAATAATCCTGGTATTTAAAGGGTAGCTACCCCGCATGCCCCGCCAGCATCAAACTCATATCACTATGTCCTCCTCGGCGCGCATGGAAAACAAAACTGCGTCAACCCAACCAGCTAGCAGCAAAACGATCATCGTAGGGATATCTGGACCATCTTCAAGCGGGAAAACCACCCTTGCCCGTCTACTGCGGGCTGTGTTTACCCCAGAATCAAACGCGGAGATCAGGCCTGGGAATAAAGAAGTTGGCGTGATTGGGAAAAAGGACACGGAAAGACTGGGTAGGGACAGGAACAAGAATGAAGAACCTTTGAGAGTGTTTATCATCCATGAGGATGACTTTTATAAACCAGATGATCAGTATGTGCTGTGCTCGCAATCTCAACCCTCCCCGTCACTCATACCTCCACTGAACTTGTCCGCTTCACCCAAATAGTAAGGCAGGACAAGTTACAGAATGCTTAACAATGGGCTAACTGGGTGGTTTAACTATACCTTTCGGCACATAGAATACCAGTGACAACCACCTCATCCGGAAAACGCGTACAGGACTGGGATACGCTTGGTGCACTTGATATTCGACAACTCGTGGCTGCACTCTCATATGTACGCTCCCGTGGTACTCTACCACCCCGACTAATTAGCAAAGAGGACCTGAATGAAGCTACAGATTCGGGGGTTAGTGAGGATACCATTCGTCGGGTCCGAGGTGAGATCACGCGGAGGATGGAGGCCATGTTTTCTACGAAATCTGATAATGGTTCAACATCATTATCCCTTGCGTTTCTAGAAGGGTTTCTGCTATATGCACCACCAGAGGATGAGAATCATCCCCTTCGCAGCGTGCACGATAATATACATGTACCCTTATTTCTGCCCGCGACGTATTCTGTGTTGAAAGAGCGGAGGGAGGGCAGGACGGGCTACGTTACTATTGGCCCTGCGCCCACACCCCAACCAGTCGAAAATAATGATAATGGTGATAATGATGATAATAACCAATCCAGATCTACGGAGTCAGGTGCAGATGGCATTGGAAACATTGAAGAAGATGACGAGCCCTTACCACACCAGAATTTCTGGACGGATCCGCCGGGCTACGTTGACGATATCGTTTGGCCGCGGTACATAGCTGATCACCGGTGGTTATTGCTTCCCGACCCGGATATTCCCCGGAATGAGGAAGAGTTGAAGGAGGCAGTTGGGGAGGGTGGGCATGTCAGAAAGGATGCTGGTGTTTTGGTGGCTCCCGGGAAAGGAGGGGCTGATATGACGGAGTTGCTGGAGTGGGGTGTGAGGGAGGTTTTGAGGGTGGTTGAAGGGGAGTTAATGCCAGAGTAGTTTTATTTTATTTGAAATTTGTGGACATATAGTCAGAGAGGGAAGAGAACGGATTGAATATGTTTGGATTGCAAGTTGTTTGGGGAGGGAGAGCTTCATGCCTCAATTTCATTTTTCATTTGGCAGATGAAATTTTCTGTATTTTGGTGGAGCAGGAGTTCGACGATGCTTCGATGATTGGAGCCTCTGATCTGCCCTGTCAGGCTATCAGGCCTTGGCCACCCGATATGCTGGGTATTTATTACTAAATAAGTTCAATCCTTGAAACTGTTAATGCGAACCCTTTGAAACGGCGCTTTCTTGAGATCCAATCCAATCCCTGAAGCCGGAAGATTCTCATATGCCTGCAACATAAACAACTGCAAAAGCCCGAGCTTTCTCAATCGTCTTCCTGTTAAATACTCAACCGAGAGGAGCCCAAAGACAGTGCGTGTTTTCAGAGGGTTCAAGGACAAGATGCGGAGAAGGGTGCAAGCTAGGTCCAACGCTAAACTCAAGGCTAGGTAAAAGGGGCGACGCCGATAGCACGCGAAACGGTAAAGCTTGTACAGCACCTCGTATTTTGCAAAGATTTCAGCAGACAACCAACGATGATGGCGCTCCGCAAATTTTCCTACCTTTCTTTTCTTTTGCCAGAGGCCAAACTCTGCTCGATATGCTTTATTGTTGCTACCACCCTGGCGTGCATGGCAATTTTATGTTCGCCCTACACCACATAACTTGACAAAATGGATAGGCTGCCATATCCCCTGCTGCAAAAGGGGGCGATGTTGATTTTGTTATTCTTTGGCAATCAGATCCACGCTCAGAGGGAAGATAGAAGACCTCTATCGCCGCCTGATGTAGGATGGCGAATTACGACAGAATTGGGAAGCAAGTCTGCTAGTATGATGGACTCGAACTCTTTGCTGGCCTCTACATTAAAGGGACCTTGTCCTGAATTTGATGAAGAAACTAACATATGATTGTAGTGCGCGTGGTCTGTAATTATGGAGAGACAGTCACAAAATCGGATAGCTATTACACTTGCTGCCCAACATCTGCGAAGGCTCCCTGCGTGCTCCCAACAACCTGCTCTGGAAACACGCTTCTCTACCCTGGCGACAAGACACTCGACTGGTATGTACATGTCCATGTCAAACAGATGACTGCCCCCAAAGAAAATCTTAGCGTTACTTTGTTTTGATCACATTTCTGTGGAAATAGTAAGAGCGACGTATGCGCTTCACTTCTGATATACGAAAGTGCGCCATCGGAAAATTTGCTCGGAACGCAGTTGGCTTGCAGGTATGGGCAGCTCGGAGACCGATCGGTGTGGTCCGTTTACAGAAATTTCCCGGACACCACTGCATCTGGTAGGTAGATACCATATTATATTGCTCCTATAATATTAGCCCCGAACTAGATTATGAAAACTTACATTGTTCTTGTACCGTTCTCATCCTCAAGCTACCCAATCCACAAAAACCGACGCTTCACCCGCTTCCACAACCAACTTACCACATGAGACAAATTCCGACAGCCCAGAAGCCCCAAATTCGACCACCAGCAGCAGCAAGGCCTGGATAGCTGGTGTGGTCATTGGGGTAATAGCTCTCGCTGTTCTCGTCGCGGTGCTGGGATTCTGTATCGCCCGTCGAAAACATAAAAACCCCGCAGAATCCAAAGATGATGACATGGTTCTTGTTAACGCACCTTCTGTTGATGGCAAGGAAGATGCGCACAGCGCCCATCAGGCGATGGAATTGCATAATTACGATCGAGCGGAGCTCCATTTTGACCAGCGACCGGTGGAACTGAGTCATTATCAGAATACTGTGGTCGAGATGCCGACACATCATGATCGGAAATTTGTGGCGGAATTGGAGGGCCACCGTTAAGGCGGTGATATGTTATGTCTATAACTTCTTCCTTTCACTTTTCCTTTTCCTTTCACTTTTCCTTTTCCTTTTCTTACTTCGATATGTCCAGGGCTATATGAGAGGAGTTTTAGGTTTTCAGATCTGTCTGGAATGAAGGTTTTTAAGAGTAGTACTACTAGGGTTAGTTCTTTCGACAGCTGTACACAAGGGTAAACTCAGAGGCGACGAATTGTTTTTGAAATTAAAGAGTGGTGTTAATGTATAACTTATCCCCTTCCTGTACGGAGTATATATACGTACAAATAAAGTATATACATACTCTCATCCATGGATATCGATCGGGAGATAGATTAGCGTTCCCAAAACAATTGGAACCTTCCTTCCTCGCACTCGATTAGATAATTTCCGCAGTCTTGGCACTAAACCCCAGCGAAAAAAAAAAAAGAAAAAAAAACGATAGTGCCGGCATCATCAGGGCACCAAAACCAAAGCAGGCATGATAAGGGGAATGTAAAGGAGCCGAGGGGTTGCAAGCCTACTTCCATCCGCATGATCGATGGGCAGCTTCTAGTTGTTGATCGTTCCTGTGGGCTCCTACTGACAGGCCGACCAATCGACCTCTGAGGCCACGCAGCTCTTCTTCCTCCTTAGGGCTAATTTCTAGTCACCTTGACCCTTCAACAATGCTCTCTCACAAGGGCACGAGGCTTTTTGGCGTAGTCGCCTTCTTTGCCATTTTATTTTTAATCTTATCCAGCACGCCTTCGACTCCTTTGCGTGAGGTCAAGGAGAAGGCCAGCGCATATGTCGAGAACGTCCCAAGACCAAACCTCCCGAATCTACCAAAACTTCCAAAACTTCCAGACCTGCCAGACCTCAATCGCCTCCGATTATCCTTCAGACCTCCTGCCCACAAGCCTCCAGAGCAGAAAAATAGCACCAGCGGGGAATCGAAGTGGTTCAGTGACTGGAAATGGCTGAACCCCTTTTCCTCCAGCATCACTTTGGACGAAAACCGCTCTGTCCTCCCGCCGTTGCCGTTGAGGCGACCAGTATTCACTTACTACAATTCAATGGGCAAGAAGCAGAAAGGTGAAGCTGAGGCGGATAGGCAGCTGCTTCTGACCTGGCGTCGCGCTTGGTGGGCAAAAGGGTTTCGTCCTATAGTTTTGGGGCCCTCAGAGGCAGCGAACAATCCTATGTATCCGGTGGTCAAAGCGAAATGGCTAAGTCCGGAACTTGAGGTGGACTTTATGAAATGGCTCGCCTGGGGAAGCATCGATACTGGCATTCTTGTGGATTGGCAATGTTTCCCTATGGCTGGGTATGATGACATATTATTGGCCTCTCTTCGAAGAGGAACTGCTCCAGAGTACATTACTCGATTAGAGCATTTGGGCACTTGCCTGTTTTCAGGAGAGCGGGATCATGTAAACAGTGCCATACAAGCTGCCCTGGAAAGGGATAACTTGAAGGACGCGACGGATATGATTGATGTGGTTCCGGATAAGTTTTTCAGGGTCGAGAAATCGACCAGTCTTGCTTATTATTCGCCCAACGTGATTGCCACCCGATATTCACCCATTGCGGAGAAAATCAACGAGAATGCGGCAGTTGGAAAACTTGCATTGGTTGATCTCATCAACCTTCACTTACAAACCATATTCCAAAATATATTCAGCTCGGGAATCTCAGTCATGAAACCGTTCCCGGAAAAAACAACGGTCCTTGTGAGCCCTGCTGTCAAACTGGCCGGCTTGCTTACCCAGTGCGCGCCCTCCATGCTCCAAACGACTTGCCCACCCAATGATCTCGGGTGCACTCCGTGCACCCCGAAAAAGAAACTAAATATAATGCAGCCTAGCAGCTACATTAACAATTCCGCTGTCTATACCATCGGCGTGCTCCCACATCCCTATACTTTGCTACGCCTGCAACGGCCCTCCGACAACATCACTATCCCTTATATCCGTCGCGAGACCTCCCGGGACAAATGGCTTATAGAGGCCACTAAGCTCCTCTTTGACGAAAAGATTGACGGCTTCACCCGCGTGGTTCCTTTCAAAAGCATTGTTGCGGGGAGCTCCGGAGTGGCCCGAAGCCTATGGTTTACTGTGGAGTCATTCCCGGCTAACCCTAAGGAAAGCGTCCTGCCGTCTCATACCATTGATGATCTAGATTGGCACTTCGGCTTCCGCATACCGCGGGAGACACAGAGCGAGAAGAAAGACGCACAGATGCCTCTAATGGAAGATTTCCCTGGAGGTGATGAGTCGAAAATCAAGGCGGAGTTTGATCTGATTGGGAAGGCGAGAGAGGTTTTAAAGAGCTCTAAGATTGAGGATAAGAAGATTAGAGATGTTTCGGAGGCGTGGAACCTTGCGGATACCGAGGTTTGGCGGTTTGTCCGTGCTTTTCGGTATGCATTAACCTCCCGTTTTTGACCCCCTCTTGGCCCTCTCCCCCTGCGCTCCCGTTATGCTTTAATTCCTATTTTGTTAGTTTCCCATCGCTAATCTCTTTATTCCCTTGCAGAGCTAGAAGCGTTGTCGAGCGGAAGAAGTGGGAAGAAGATGAGAAGGGGTTTGCAGGATCATAGACGGAAATACATTTTCACGTATGCGACACATTTTTAGCAACAATCTATCACTATACGGGTGGCGTGCGGGGTCTGTTCCCCTGTCGACAGTTAGTGGTTGATATTATTTTATTTTTACTTTAACTTGTATATGTACGGAGTATACTTGCGCAGTTTACTTTTACTTTTTCTGCTTTTTTTTTCTTGCATTGTTGAAATATAGTTAGCCTTGCTTTATCGGTGATAAGCGTGGAACTATTGTTGGTGCTTGAGTTTGCGAGAACGTTTTCAAAGTGTAATTTACCTTTTGTTGCTTTTTATTTTTTAATCTACGCAACTTGTTTTTCTCTAGGCATTTTCCCTTCTTATTCTTATTCTTCTTCCCTTTCCTGTTGTTAGTTAGTTAGTTAACATATTTGCATTCTGGTGTCTAAGCATACGGAGTACTCCGTACTCCCGTCGTTACTTCGGTAAAACGCCTCCTTGGCATGACATCACAAGGTTATTCACAATTCCCCATTAAGGTTTCTGGGGAAAGCACGTGCCCCGGAGCTGGCCTGCAGGCAAATTCGAATCGCAATCCGGATGGTGGCGATCGCCGCCTGTATCTGCGCCAGCTTGCGGAGGCTGCCCCCCATGTCTGCAAGGACTAAAGGCGTTAGAGCGATGGCCATCTTATGCGCAGTTCTCACATGTATGTATGTATGTACAGTAGTAATTACCACACAGGCTCCATGCCTTGGGGGTATCGTGGGCATTGTCTGCAGTAAATTTCCTTTTTGCGAAACCATAAATACCCTTGTTTACTTGGAAAACAATTTTATTTAAAAAGCAGTAATGCCAAATAAAAATACTTTTCCTGTCTGCTTGATTGTAACTAGTACTACTGCACTCTATTCCCTTCCCGTAGAGGCGGATCTAGGTACAGTACTAGTATAGTACCTAAAATAAAAAAACAACAGGTTGTTTGAATTAAGAATTATGGATATCAAATCCCCTAACCATGCATCATATCAATAACAAAAGCTCAGGTCAACTCCTCCAAACTCAAAACACCTTGTGTTAGTTTCATAACAATAATGTCGTACATATCAAGCATACTTTCCCAGGCTTGCTGATCTTGGTTGTACTGCACATGGGCAGATCTGAGCAGCTAAGAAAAAAAAAAAATAAAAAGCGGCAGTCGTTCGAAATTAAACATTATATAACACCATGCGGTGCGTAAAAGATTGGCAAAGGTGTACTCCGTAGCTTAGTTTTCTAAGCTCAAGAATCCTCCCGTTAGCTCCTTGACATCCTTCTGTATAGTCTCTACCGTTGTTATGTAGCCCGCTTCGCCAACTGTTGCCATGTTCAGGCCGACAATTTGGCCTTTTGAATTGAATACCATCGAACCGGAGTCTCCAGGCAGAGTGAACGAACCATCACCCAAAGGCAAGACCTCCCATTCATCGGATGTCAAATTGGGAACCGGCCAAAAAATTCGCGATCTTATAGGATTGACCTCTCCGGAGACCACGCCAGACCCTCTTCCACGGAAAGCCACCCAGTCTCCTTCCCTCAAATTTCCAAATTCTCTAGCTTGGAAGTCTTCATTCGGTCCCCATAATGCTACCGGATTTGGTTTTTTGTGGTTAGGACTGAAGTTACTGCGAGAAGGTGGTCTATTAGCCGTAAAAGTTTCGGAAGCGTCCACGAGCGCCCAATCTACCCGGCTTCTACCGGACAATCTGTACCCAGACGCACATAGAACCCTACCAATCGATCTCTTTTGAAGAATCTCAGCCCATGTGTCCTCGAATTCCTTGAGCATTTCACCCTTTCCTGCCAGTCTATCTTGTTCGAACTTCTCGATCGTAAGTGATTTGTCGATTTCCGCAGGGTACACCACATCAACATGACCCGTATCCTTTTCGAGAGTAACGCCATCCCTATCCGTAACACTTGTGATCGCTGGATTAATTGCTCTCACGACATGGTAGCATGTCAGCATGCACATTAGAGGGGGGCTTTTGGGAAGGTTTAGGTAAACCCATCCGCCAAGCGAACCAGCGTTGATTCCCCCTTCGGTGCTAATAGACGAACCATTCACTGGTTTTCTCGGGATGTCAGGTAAGTATTGCGGCGCTTCTAAATCTATAACAGTAGGGTTCCGTACAACGCCTGGCAGGAACTCGATATGTATGTCTGCAGTCGCATCTTGGAAAAGGTCTATCAATCTCCTATACTGAGGAGAAGTTGGCGGGGATTCCAGGTCGACAATATATCATAACGGTGTGTTTCCCCACACATTCTGTTAGCCGTTTAGAGTGAGGGATTCTATTATGGAAACTGATTGCAGATATCACGCCCAGCAACTCCGTTGACACGATCTCCGTAATTGCATCCTTTTTTCTGTTAAATAATTCGAGGAGTGGGGGATCGTTTGGCAGACAGCGCGATATATCATGATAAGAGATGTCAGGGTTGGAAATTTCTACTTGGAACGGGTGTTCGAGGTTCAAGGCGGCTGCTCCATTATTGACAAATAAAGAAAATAAGGATTTAGCGGCAGCTTGCCACACGGCAGGATTAGTATCCGTGGTAATGATGTGGAAGACGTTTGCAGTAACCTGGTCGCCGGGATACGCGTGCCAAAGACGGAGCAGAACGTCGGACGCAGTGATTTCAAAAGAAGACAATAATTGAACCACTTCAGGTTTGAGCTTTTCAATCAGTCCGCGCAGAACTGTCTCAGGTGAAGTTTTGTAAATCGGGTAAGATAAAGGCGGGCCAGGGGCCACAACACGGTACTTGTCTTTACGAGCTAAGAACTCCTCGATCGAGTTCACTTTGACAACTTGTTAGCTGGCTAGCTCATTTGAAGAGCTCCACGCTCAGAGCAATGGGCACGCGACAGCTTACTCTCAGCATAGCTTGAATCGTTTGAGTCTGAAGACCTCGCAGCTTCGCGACGACTGGCAGGCATTATGTATCGCGAAGCTGTACCAAGAGTGTATTATGAGGCCGTTAAAGCCGCTGTTGGATCAACTGGAGACCCTTAGCCACTAAGGGCGTCCTTTTTGGCGTAGTGGTTAAGTCTCACACAAACCAAGAAAGAAAAAAAAGTTGCAACATCTTACTATTTACTAGCAATGATTGTCCCTAGCCGTATTAATAGAAAAAAAAAAAGGAAGGTTAGGCCTTGATCATAGTTTCTACTTTTTTTCCCTTTCCGTTTTTTACTTTTTTGGCAAAACGGGCGAACTTCAAGTAGCTACGAAGTAAATCTTGTATGAATTCAAAAAAGCATAACTGAGAGCCATCGTATGGAGTATTACCCCGTACTAGTAACTGGACGGCACTGGGCGGACTAAAGCAGCGTTGACTGCGGGGAATCCTGGAGTGGCGGCAAACCCGTAGCTATTTAACTGCGTACTTGGAGCAGATAAGGTTAATAAGTAGTACTGTACTCCCTCCACCCAGCTCCACTGCTGATTCCAACAACAAAGACTTATACCACTCGTTGTATCACTCCTGCAGTTTATTTATCTATATTATCTTTACCTGTCAAGTTCATATGATCCAGATATCTGCATTGTTTTCCTTCCCTTCCTACTAACTACTGCTGGTAGCACCCAATTCTTACTGAAGCTCTCTTAACGGAGCTATAACCTAGCTGATTTATAGGGGTTCCAATGTCTACTATAGACTAGTACAGTCTGCCAATACGTACGCCCTACTGGTGACAAAATTCATTCGAACATCATTTTGTCTTGAAGCCCAATAAGGCTTTCGTGGGGGGAGCTTCTTTACTTCCTTACACTCAAAAGAGGAGAAAAATGGCTCCTTCGGTCCTCCAGCGCCCTGACTCCTCTATAGTCCTAAAACAGACCCCTTCACTAGCCTCAGTAACAGAGAAATATGACAATTCTCTTCGGTTTTACCTCAACGGAACAAGGATTGTGCTGGAAAATGCCGATCCTGAGGCCACCCTGCTGGAGTATCTCAGGGGTGTAGGGCTCACGGGGACCAAGTTGGGATGCGCTGAGGGGGGTTGTGGTGCTTGTACGGTGGTATGTGCGCAAACATAACGCGAATAGTATATTCCTTTTCGGAGGGCATGGTTGATATTAATCGGTATTATCTTTCACAGGTTATCTCGCAACTTAATCATACGACGAAACAAATATATCACGCATCCGTCAATGCTTGTCTGGCACCACTTATCGGCGTGGATGGCAAACATGTCATCACCGTGGAGGGGATTGGAGATGCAAAAAGTCCACATGCAGTTCAGCAAAGAATCGCCGTGGGAAACGGTAGCCAGTGCGGGTTTTGTACACCGGGTATTGTCATGGTAAGGGGTTTTTGAGCCCGCCCTTTTTGGTGGAGAAAAGCGTGACCTAATATGCACTCTACTCCCTCCTTACCTTTTACTACTTGATCGCATTTACTGAGTATTAACTCATATCTGGATCACTCAGAGTTTATATGCGCTACTACGTAATGACCCCGCCCCGTCAGAACTTGCAATCGAAGAAGCATTCGATGGCAATCTTTGCCGCTGCACTGGGTACCGCTCTATCCTTGACGCCGCGCAATCGTTCTCTTGTGGAAAAGCAAGCTCGAATGGCGGCTCAGGTTGTTGCATGGAAAAGAAACAGTCGGGAGGTTGTTGTAAGGATAATGCGACTACAAATGGCGAGACCAGTAACGGTTGTGGCACCATAATCGAGAAAGCGTTCCATGTGCCAGATTTCATTCCCTATAGTCCTGATACAGAACTAATTTTCCCTCCATCGTTGCAAAAATATGAGTTTAGACCATTGGCCTTCGGAAACAAGCGAAAACGCTGGTACCGCCCTGTCACCTTACAACAGTTACTGGAAATCAAGGACGCTTGTCCATCGGCCAAGGTAATTGGAGGCAGCACCGAGACACAGATTGAGGTCAAGTTCAAAGCTATGCAATATATCGATTCGGTATATGTGGGTGATATTCCGGAATTGAAACAGTACGTTTTCACGAATGATTACCTGGAATTGGGTGCGAATGTTACCTTGACGGATTTGGAGACTATCTGCGACGAAGCGGTTAAGAGATATGGGCCGAATAAGGGTCAGGTATTTACTTCAATCAAGAAACAAATAAGGTACTTTGCTGGAAGACAGATTCGGAATGTTGCGTCGCCGGCGGGAAATATTGCTACCGCCTCACCAATATCTGATTTAAATCCGGTATTCGTCGCAACTAACACGGTCCTCGTTGCAAAATCTCTAGAGGGAGATACAGAGATCCCAATGGGAGAATTTTTCAAGGGATATCGATCGACAGCTCTGGCAGCCAATGCAGTTGTCTCGTCGTTGCGAATCCCCGTGGGTCAGGAATCCAACGAATATCTCCGCGCGTACAAGCAATCAAAGAGAAAGGATGATGATATCGCGATCGTCAATGCTGCGCTTCGAGTCTCGCTTTCAGACTTACGAATCGTAACTAGTGCGAATCTAGTATACGGCGGCATGGCTCCAACAACTGTTCCTGCTAAGCAAGCACAAGCTTTCCTTGTGGGAAAGGACTGGACTGACCCGACCACTCTTGAGGGTGTAATGGCTGCTTTGGAAATGGATTTCGATCTCCCGTCTTCGGTGCCGGGGGGGATGCCGACGTACCGGAAAACTCTTGCTTTAGGATTCTTCTACCGGTTCTACCACGATGTGCTATCCAATCTCCATGGGGCGAGTGTCACCACCATTGATACGGAAGCTGTCCCTGAAATCGAAAGAGAGATTTCCTCAGGCCGGAAGGACCATGCAGCTGCCCAGGCATATGAGAAACGCATTCTTGGAAAGGAAGTACCCCATGTATCTGCGTTGAAGCAAACTACTGGTCAAGCCCAGTATACGGATGACATCCCACCTCAGCGCAACGAGCTCTACGGGTGCCTCGTCCTTTCCACAAAGGCTCGAGCAAAAATATTAAAGGTCGATTTCGGTCCTGCCTTGGATATCGGTGGCGTCGTCGACTACGTCGATCACACCAGCCTACCGAACCCAGAAGCCAATTGGTGGGGCCATCCGAGAGCGGATGAAGTATTTTTTGCGGTGGATGAGGTTTTCACGGCTGGCCAGCCCATTGGGATGGTTCTCGGCACTTCTGCAAGATTGGCTGAAGCGGGCTCGCGGGCTGTCAAGGTTGAATATGAAGAGTTACCTGCCATTCTAACCATTGAACAAGCGATTGAAGCGAGGTCCTTTTACGACCATCATAAGCCCTTTATTAAATCTGGTGATCCTGATGCTGCTTTCGCCACGGCGGACCACATTTTCACAGGCATCTCAAGAATGGGTGGGCAGGAACATTTTTATTTGGAAACTCAGGCGTGTGTTGCTATTCCCAAGCCAGAGGATGGAGAGATGGAAATTTGGAGCAGCACGCAGAATCCAAATGAGACGTAAGTTCATCCCATTTTTGTAGTTTCTGCTTTCATTAATCACTTAACTAACAGCTTGCTAGGCAAGAGTACGTAGCCAAGGTCACAGGGGTTGCATCTAACAAGATCGTATCGAGAGTGAAACGACTTGGTGGCGGGTTCGGAGGGAAAGAATCCAGATCTGTTCAACTTGCTGGTATCTGCGCTGTGGCTGCCGCCAAATGTAAACGCCCCGTTCGTTGCATGTTGAATCGTGATGAGGATATTCTTACATCGGGTCAACGTCACCCGTTTCTCTGCCACTGGAAAGTTGGGGTGTCGAAAGAAGGGAAACTACTGGCGCTGGACGCTGATGTTTATTCAAACGCTGGTCATACCCAAGACCTCTCCGGTGCAGTGGTTGATCGATGTCTATCGCACATCGATGGTGTCTATAATATTCCAAATGTTTATGTTCGTGGACATGTGTGTCGTACGAATACAGTGTCCAACACTGCGTTCCGCGGCTTTGGTGGGCCCCAAGGCCTGTTTTTCGCTGAAACTTACATGTCAGAGATCGCAGATCATCTGAACATCCCAGTGGAAAAGCTTCAGGAGATAAATATGTACGGGCAGGGGAACAAAACGCATTTCAATCAGGAACTCGATTCTGATTGGCACGTGCCCCTCATGTACCAGCAGGTAATGGACGAGTCCGATTATGCTTCCCGTCGCGCTGCGATTGTAGAACACAACCGAACTCACAAATGGTCCAAAAGGGGCCTTGCCATTGTCCCGACCAAATTCGGTATATCCTATACAGCCCTATTCCTGAACCAGGCTGGTGCACTGGTGCATTTGTATAATGATGGTAGCGTGCTAGTTGCTCATGGCGGTACCGAAATGGGTCAAGGCCTGCACACCAAAATCGTCATGATCGCAGCAGAGGCGCTTGGTGTTCCTCAATCCGACATCTTCGTCTCTGAAACAGCCACCAACACCGTCGCCAATGCATCTCCCACGGCAGCGTCCGCAAGCTCTGATCTTAACGGCTATGCAGTCTTCAATGCCTGCGAACAGCTTAACCAGCGCCTCCAACCCTACAGGGAGAAAATTCCCAACGCGACGATGAAACAGCTCGTCAATGCAGCGTATCTTGATCGTGTCAACCTCTCTGCGAACGGCTTCTACAAGACCCCTGATATTGGCTATAAGTGGGGCGAGAACAAGGGGCTGATGTTTTACTACTTCACCCAGGGGGTGACCGCAGCGGAAGTCCAGATCGACACGTTAACAGGCGACTGGACACCACTCCGTGCAGATATAAAGATGGACGTGGGGCGAAGTATAAACCCCGCTATCGACTACGGACAGATCGAAGGTGCCTTCATCCAGGGCCAAGGCCTCTTCACGACCGAAGAGAGTCTCTGGCACCGTGCCTCCGGCCAGATTTTCACCCGTGGGCCCGGCACGTATAAAATCCCCGGCTTCAGAGATATACCGCAGGTGTTCAATGTGAGTTTGCTTAAGGATGTGCAGTGGGAGAATCTGCGGACGATCCAGAGATCAAGAGGCGTTGGGGAACCACCTCTTTTCATGGGCAGTGCTGTTTTCTTTGCGATACGTGATGCGCTCAAGGCTGCGCGGAAGCAATGGGGGGTCGAGGAGGTGCTGAGCTTGATCAGTCCAGCGACGCCTGAGAGGATTCGGATTAGCTGCAGCGATCCGATAGTGGAGAGGAGTCGGGTAAGGGATACCGGAGATGGGTTTTTTGTTACCATTTAACTAATGGTTAATGACTTTAAAAGATTAGAGTGCTCCGCAGTCTGCAATGGAATTTTGATGATACCAGTAGCATATACGAAGTACACGGAGTAATAAGTATGGAGCATTTTGGGCAGTGCGTCGTGATTACGTAATAGTATATCCTGATTTCGATTTTGATATTTTTCTATAAAAAGAAAGATGAAATGAATTTTGTACGGGCTGGTCACTCCTTAGTAGGTATGCAATAGCTGGCGGCGGTTAGTTTTCAAAAACACCACCACTGTTTTTTTTTGTCAAATTGAAGCTATTCCAAAGTGGAGCGGGTAATTACTACGCGGGTGGTGGGTGCCAGTATAATAATTAGCCAACAAAACCTTATCCCCTTCGTCCGGCCGCGAAGAACCCTTAAACGTCGCTTCTCACCTCCGTGATATGGCCAATAAGCAGGTTGAATTTTCCCCCTGCAGCCAATAAGCCACTCACATGTTTTGGGGGCAGAAAAATGCTTCTAAAAAAGAGACCTCACAGATGGGTATCATACATACTATATACTTCGTGCAAACCATGGACACATTGCAGCCGCCTACTCCATCACGCATCATCGACTCGCTCGACAGATGCGACGGATGTTTTGAGGAATGATTTACCATAGTAGTATTGTTACTATTTCTGTTAACACCAAGAGATGGATAGTACTTGTTCAATTATGACGCACCTTGGATTGCGTCTGGCAAATATTGCCTACTGGTACTACTACTATACTCTTGAATCCATGGGTCCTGCACATCTTCGCATGGGCAAGCCATATTTTTACAATAACTTCCGGGGCGTCCAAGCTATTTATTTTCCATCAGTCGATTGGTTGGCCTCTCTGCCAGACCAGGCTATTCTCAGACACTTCTGATCAAGATTTTGCTCCCTTAAGGAATGTTTTGTCAGGCTTTTATTGCCCCACTGAATACTACTATCATGTTTGTGTGATTCAGACGCGTTCAGGCTGTGTCGTGATCCGATCGTAAATATCTTTATCAGCTTCGCGGCGGCCGAGTTATCAGCTTGGAGATCTCCCCGACTTTGGTATGAGGCTCGTTCTAGTTCCTCGCGGTTTGACACGCTGCTGATTGAAATAGCATGGCCCCAAGAAAACAAGTCCAGGCTTTGGTGACAATCACCGTCTTCCCAGCTATTAGCCTCGTCCTAGTAGCGATACGCATATTTTCCAGACTTCTGTCAAAAAATTGGGGTTGGGGTGGGTACTGCAAGCACCCTTGTATTATCTTTTGCGGAAATGATTATATGTATATATATATACCATACTGACAAATATGTGAATTGTCAATAGATGATGTATTTGTGATAATTGCGATGGTATGCAACAATCCCCCATCCAAAGAATACGGACCCTCGTCCATTCTGATTGAAAAAAATTAGGTTCTATCAATAGGGATGTGTGTGACGAGCTGGGGCTGTGAGTCGCGCCCCTTGCAATAAGACTCCTACACTACTACTACCTTCCCACCACAAGTTTGCATGTCTTCAAACTGGAGGCCATCATCTCCCTAACTCCTGGTATAGATACAATACACAGCAAACGCGGGTTTCCACCAGGTTTTTTTTCACCAGAGACCTTCCAATTGGATGTTGTGGGTGAGAAATACAACCTTGCAAATCAGAACCTCTATTATCCCATCCTCACCTTTGTGAGGGCATCTATCGTTATATTCATCCTTCGCTTGGGCGGTCTTCGTAATCATGTCATACGATCGCTTTACATATTATTCGTCATCAACTTTGTTTCCTTGATCGCTTTCTTCTTTGCCGATCTTTTTCAGTGCAGCCCTCTACGCTATTCTTGGGATTCGGCAGTAATGGATGGCGAAGCTCGGGAAGCTGCCGGCGCGGATTCATCTGGGATGAAGGATGGAAAGCTGGTAAAGGGAGGAACATGCATTGATATGAAAGCATTTTTCATCTCAGCGGCTGCGGTGTCAATATTCCTGGATGTATGGCTACTCTATATTCCGTCGGCTATCGTCTGGGGTATAAACATGCCAAGGAGGCAAAAATTTATGGTTGTTTGTGTATTGAGCATAGGGGTTATGTACGCTTTTCTTACCCAAACTCCCCCTGAATTTCTTGCCCTCTCAAAAGTCCCCAGTGTGGAGCTGCCTTTTACCTTCAACCCACACTACAGTTCTTGAAATCATACCAGCTAACACCTACCTCCTCCCTTTATTCTCCTAGGGTAACGGGCCTTTCAATAGCACGCCTTATAGTAGTACCTGGTAATTATGACTTATCCCACGAAGAAAGAACCTACAGTATCAAATACACATTATCCAACATAGAAGCAAACTGCGCAATCTGGGCAGCGGCAATCCCAGCCTTAAAATCTCTTATCACGCGAATATCCCCCCGATGGTGGCAAACGGCAAAGGCAGTGGAACCGTATCCCAATTCCCTCAAACAGCCACATGTATCAGGTCTACCACCACTTGTGGGCGGCGAGAAAGTCTCCCGCAATGCGTCCAGTAGCGATGCCCAGTCATATCCAGTAGGCTTCTCGTCGCCATTAAGGCGCGCCAACAACAGCGAAGTGGAGCTTCGGCGGTTCGAGCACGATGCGAGAGTTTCGAGTTTGTTTCGCCACGGCCGTAATTATATCCCTGATGATTGTTCGTCAGAAGGGGCACTGTCAGTGCTAGCCGGGTCCTCAAACAGACAACCTTCACAGGATCCGAAGATGGCACCAGGGAATGGGAACCCTTTTGATTTAGAAAGAGGTAAATGAAATGGGGTTACCTCTATCTCCTTCTCCCACTCCGACAGCGTGAGTGCAGAGTGCAGGGAAAACACGTTTTTGAAGACGTTTTTTCTTTCTTTTCGGAGCACAAGGGAGTACGTAGACGAAATTGTATCGCTTTCGATTTTTAACCAGCATGACATGGTCATATGTCGCGAATGTATGTACATACATACCAGTGAAGCGGCCCTCTTTTCTTTTCGTGTCTTTCTTCTCTGTTTAAAATTTTTGCGTTACTATATACTATACCCCGATTATATGCCCACAGAAAGAACAAATTTCAAGCGTAAACTTAAACATTGAATGGAGCGAACGGAATTTGTTAAAAAATGTATACGACTTCTCTGTATGCGTTACGTAATTCATTTATTCTAACTAACTAGTTAGTATGTAACTAATCACTAGTAATAACAGTCAAGCGTTTGTTCCGCTTGATATCGTGAGATAAAATCCTCTAGTACAGTACAAGAGACGGGAAATAAAAATGCAAAAACCTCTGCGAACGTTTATGATGACCAGGGGAAGGAGAACGGATGCTAAGTGGATGTGTAGGGGGAGGATATATAGCAAGGAAGAGCTGAAAATGTTTGGATAGGCAGTAGAGGACTCCAAGCTTCAGTATTCACGTAGAGTTTGATACGACAATAAAATTGACGGGACTCATATAATAATCCCCAAAAGAAAAGGAGGCCCGGAAAAGCCTTTACAAAAGGATAACCACGCCGATATCTGCAATGTGAGGGTACATACTCTAAAAATATTCAAAGAAAAAAAGCCACAAAATAATAAATGGATAAAGTGAAATGAAATGCAATGAAATAAATTGGAGCAGACTTATCGCTTGACATCACTCGCATATTCTACTTCGCCATAGCTGCTCTCACGTGAATGGCCCCCTCCATCCCTTCTCAACTCCCGCTGGCCCGCAAAGCCCAGCTTCTGCTCTTGATAATAATCCTCCCCCTCATGGGTGCGATTGTAGCCCTGTATGGGTTCATTGGGCCTAGTGCTGTACACTGGCGCTGCGGAAGTGTCAACCGCCGCCGCCACACGGGCATGGGTTGGAGTTGCAAGCGGAACATCACTGAAACCCGCCGCATCTGTAGACATCATTTGAGGGTGGGGAAATTCAGAGTCGCCATTTCCGTCGCCGCGGTTTTTGCCATGGCCGAACCAGAGAGTAAGAGCGCGAATGATGGCCAACAGCAGAACGAAAAACCAGATGGAAATGATGACACCCGAGATGATGGCTTCGGTTCGTATACCAGACTCTACGGAGTCAGTGACGCGCCGAACCGCCTCGCTGATCTTGTCAGTTGTCTTATCGCCCGGATTTGCTAGGAAACTTTCTGAACCTTTATCGTTGTCTTTCGAAAGGCTTTCGAGGGCGCCTAGGGAAAATGTGTCTTTGGACATGTTGGGAAAGTCTACTTTGGCATGTTCAGACACCCAGGTCAGGCCCTTTTGGATCCCCTGGATCTTTAGACCGATGAGGCAGTGTAGGACTTCCTTAATTGGTTCGTAGAGGATAGTGCCGCCAAACGTTCTATTGAGGACGTTGCTTGTTTCGTCGACGAAGACGTTAAGGGTATTGTTGACTGATCCTGTAGTCTGGTTTACCCACCCAAAAACTTTTTGGTTGATATCGTTGTTCGTATCGTCGATGACGCGGTTGGTGCTGATGGCCCACTGTTCGGACGCGTTATTGAGAGCCAGTACAACTTTCTCAGCAAACTTGCCGACATGCTCTGTGAGGGCGGGAACCTCTTTTTTCACTGCCGCCAGGAGAATGGCTTGGCAGGCGCATGAAAAAAGCCCTGCAATACCGAGAGAGAGTAAAAAAAGCGCCGGCGGAGAGGTTACGTAGGCAACTATCCAACGCGCAAGCACTTGTCTGCGGGATAAACTGAACCAATTCGCGACTTTGAGGCCGGCTGTTGAGGTGAATGGTCGCGAGACGATGTATACGACATCCATGGGGTCATGGGCATTACTTCGCACCAAGGAAGATCTCTCTTTCATAGAACGCCAGGATCGAATTTCACGATACGCCATCGGTATGCAGACCAGTATGGCGCTGACAACTAATACGCCAATGAATATTTTTTTGGCGGTTCCGATAAGTGAGGCCAGGTTGTTGAAAAATGAATGGATACCATCGTTGTCATCGCAAAACCTAAGTTGCTCCTTCGCCGGTACGGGAAAGGCAGATCGATCAAATTTGTACTCGTCTATTTCATCCCTAATGAGCTTCTTCACAAGTTCGAAAGGCATGCGGAGAGCATTGTTTGTAAAATTGTTGACATCCTCAAAATTCGGGATTTTTTCTTTCAACTTATTTAGGTCTTCAGTCAAAGAGTCTGGTAGTGACAAGTCTTGCAGCTCCTTGATTGGGCCGCCAAGGTCGATTTTAGGGATGTCGCCCCCAATTTTATTTATCAAACTGCTGAACCCGTCCAACCCTTTCTGGAATACGTCGATCCCTTCGTTGATTGAGTCTCCGATCCTACCTGCCATATCATCAATAAATTCAGTCGCCTTTTTGAGGACGTCGATAGCGGCATTCAACATTCCAGAAACGACAAGTGTTATGAGGCAGAGGTACGTCTGGGTCATGACGTTAACAAAGAAGACAAATATCTCCTCAACTCCAGTAACAGTAAGTTCTAGCATCGACATAAGTCCATTAATGGCTTTCTCCACTCCTGACGCGGTCAATTCATTGACTCCCCTAGACATATAATGAGGCATCGAAGCCATGGCGCTACCCATGGACTCCACGCTCGTGCAAGCAGATAAAGCTTCTCTCTCTGCGGAGGCCAGGTTCCCGTGTAGCGAGCCGATGGATATGAGTAGTCGAGCGAGGATGAGCAGTAACAATATGGTCCATCGGTTGAACCAAACTTGCGATAAACGAGATCGTAATCCGAGATAAGGTGTAATAGCGCCTGGCGGCGGTGACGGCCGGTAGCCATTTTCAAAAGTGTGAGGATCTTGCTCGCCGTACGGAGGCAGACCTGGCGTCCGCGACCGCGGAATGAATCGTGAGAATCTCATGATAGACAGGTTGGAGAGGGTAAATCACTGGTCGCGGCCAGCGCTGGGTATATTGGTTGAAAAGAAACCCCGTGCTGAAGAGAAGTGGTTGAGAGGTTCTCTGTTTAGTACTTTAAAAAATAGAAGAATAATGAGATTAAAAAATTTAAGAAAGTAAAAGAAGTACGATATCAACAGCGGAAGGGAACAGAAGCTGAACGCGAACAAGAGGTGAAGGGAGAGTAGAATATTGTAGAAGTAGTATCAATGGGATTGTTTCCGAAGTGATTCGCAATGATTCTTGTTGTCTATTCAGTCTATATTGAATGGGCCAGCCAAAATTGAAAAACAAAAGAAAATCCGTTAAAGGGGAAGAAAACAAAAGAGCACAACCAAAAAACGACAATGATGAAGGAAGAGAGAATGCATTTGTTCAAAATGTATAGTGAATGCCAACACAAGGGGGCATTCAACAAACCATATATTGGAAACAGCCAAACAAAAAAGCAGGACTAGTGTGGGAGTGCAGCGATCACCGTTACATGCCGAAGATCAATGGAACTCCCCATCGCTTCTGCCAAAAGAAAGAATGTCAGCTCTGTGGCGACAAGCATTCTGTATTTCGCACTGGGCGCTCTGGAGCACAAATCAGTAGCCACCAGATCGTTTCAAAACAGATTTAAAGTGTCTGAAGAATTGAACACTCTCAAACATTCGTAGGCAGCTAGTGGCCAGTTGTGTTCTACAGGGCTGGGCGGCATTCCTTAAAATAGCTCGTGGCTTCAAGTCGTTGGCGCCCACTTAAGTGAAGGCGCTGTTAAGAAAATCCCATCAGGCAAATCATAAACTGGAGGTCTGTCAGGTCCGAAAAAATCTGTGACTGGGGGGTTGTGTAGTATCCATTTCAGAGCCAGGCGTCAAAAATTGGTGCCCGATCCTAGTTTGCCCTGAAACCTAGACAGCGCGTACAGCAGCAGCGGCGGCGGCGGCAGCAAAAACCACAGCAAACACCGCGACGATAGTACTTTGTAGTATGGGTGGGATTTGCCGTGACATAATCCGATGTTTCAGGATAATTCCAGTTTCTGGCAGGATTCCTGGCCCTTTGTCTCTTTGCCAGTGAATAGCTGCTCAATGGCTATTCATGTCCGTTTAACTGTCGTTGTCGTTGTTTTGTTGGTTGTTGGTTTGTTGTTGTGTTATTTGAAACAGCAGAGCAGGAAATTCACCTCGGCCAATCACATGGATGGAGACACCTATTACGTAATCAAGGGGGCTCAAATTAAACTCGCTGATTGACGTCATGGGGCTTGGATAGGGCTGAGATCTACGAAATTTTGAAGTACAGAGAAGAGACCTACAGGAGGATATCATGCCAAAATATCGAATCACACCGACCACAAGTAGCATACAGCTTTTTCAATTGTAATACTATATATAGGCTTTGCAAAGCATAAATTCAAACTGTCATTCTCCAGCAATAGTATACTACACGGGCCTGTCGAAAAGGGGTGGAGATATAGAAAATAGGCAGGTACTGTGGAAAATCGGAACGAAAAACTAACTCCGGTAGCCATGAAAAACATATTATATTAACCCATTTCCGCCAGGTTGAGATATCCGTTTAAAAAGTCCTAATTTTAGTTTCTGCCAAATACCAAAGAAGACGGGATACGAAAAAAATGGAACAATGAACAGTGTAAATAAAAATAAACAAATTGACATTCAATAAAGTGTGAGAAAAGGGACGTTGCGTTGCAATATATTTAATAGAAGGCATGCTCCACGGTTTCCACATGCCGGACGCTAGATGCCAAGGGGAAGAGTAGGGGGTATCGCAATAGAGGTAAAAAGCGCTTGAGCAAGTTTACCCACTTGTAAAACGAGGAACCTTGCTTCGTCAAAATGGTTTATGAAACCCCCGGGGGGCCAGGAGGCTCAGGCTGACCAGGTAGAGATTGTCCACCCTGTTGTTGCTGTGCCTGTTGTTGCATGGCAGCGTACCACCATGCAACATAGTTTTGATAACCTCCCCATTGTGCATAGGGATCCTCCTCCCCGCCAGGCTGAGAGAGATGTTGTTGTTGTGAGGGAGGTTGGTGGGCTTGTCGGCTCTGGTCCTGGTAGTCCTGGTAATAGGGCTGGGTCTGGCGCTGCTGGGGTCTACCATATCGGTCGCCATATGAGTCATCTCGTCGCGGTGGTTGTTGAGCGCGAGATTTATATTCCTTGGAGAAAGTGTGTTAGTACATATTGTTAAATGCAATTTATGCGCCACTTTTTGATGAGTAATTTTGTTTGAGTACATACTGGGCTGTCGATTTTCTCCATGATCATTCTCTTTGCTTCCTCGATCGCCCCCCTGCTCCCAACTAAAGTGACCTCCCGTTCAGCATCACGGCCTACCGGGGACTGAATATTGATTCTGCAACCTGTAACAGCTTGCATTTCTTTAATTGTGTCGCCACCTGCATTAGATTTGTTAGCACCAGACTGGAACTCATCATTTGAATTAAAGGAAGTCAGGGTCCCGTAACTATACCTTTTCCAATAATCATCCCAACCGCATCTGGCGGAATAAACATCATGTCGTTGACCTTCTCAGCGCCCGCCGCCCCACCAGATGGGTCTCCTCCATATGCTGGACGTGGTTCACGCTGGGTCGGATTCGCAAGTTGTCGAGTATCGCTCTCGACGATTTCGAGAATGAAATTTTTGGCTCTCTCCGTAGCTTCCGGAGATCCTATCAAGTTGACTGGTCGAAGTCCATTGATGCTTTTGTTTTCATTTACGATATTCACATGGCACCCACTTCGCTCTTGAAGGTCTCTAATGGTCTCGCCTCCACGGCCAATAATGAGCCCCACGGTTCGGTCAGGAACCATGATTCGCACGGCATCTTCGTCATCCAGGGCAGGCTGGCTCGTATCTCTAGGTGGCATATGGCCTGGCCGGTCCGGCCGAGTACCTGATCGCGAGGCACTGCTCTCGCTGATCATGCGCGTGATCTCAGCTTTGGCATCACCTCTCGCAGCCCTGCTACCCGTAATTTTGCAAAGTCTGACTGAACTGCTGGGATCGGCATTATCCAGAAATTGTATCCGCGTCCCAGTATCTGCTTCGATTCGTCGCAGGCTCTCGCCCTGACGTCCGATGATCAGGCCCACCAAACTAGACTCAACGCTAATGGTTTCGACATTATCATCTATACTACCAGCTCTGCGACTTTGAGGAGGAGGCCGGTCATCTGCTCCCCAGTATTGTCTCGATGATGGTTGCGGAGAGTACGATTCCTGCCCCCGCCCGCCAGGGCGAGGCGAAAAGGAGCGATCCCGCGTATAACCACGTTCGCTTGCCCCACCACGCCTATCAGCACGACGCTCGTCGCGGTATGGGTTATAATTATCACGGAATGTGTCACGTGTAATCCGTGGAGGACTTCTTGATGGAGATCTCGAACGATGGTAGGCTCGTGGGTCGCGTCGTGTATCTAACGCTCGAGGAGGCCCTGAAAAGGGCTCTCCAGTCAGTACATGGGTACAACAGTTTCAGAGCAATTGGGGGCAGTGCTAATCAATACAGAGAGGAATAGGCATATGTATACGCAATATCATACCTCTGTTTGGATCGTGTACAATTCCTTTCTCTGCGGCAATTCCTCGTGCTTTGGCAATTGCGTCGGCTATACTAACTGAGCCGGTGTTAACGGGTTTGGCGCCGCTGATATCTAAACTCCCGGTATTATCAGGGGGCGGTAAAGAGTAATTCACGATATTTGAGGGCACTGCTGAGGGATGGTAGCTTCCGGAATATGCATGCATAGGCATTTGCCCAGGCGAGGTTGTATGTCCAGTGGTGCTCGTAGACTGGTGGGCAGCTGGTACGAAATAAAAAGAGAAGAAAGGTAAGCAAATTTTCTAACCCAAAAAAATATATAAAAGAGAATAAACTGTCATCCGGCGAAGACAACGCTGGAAATACCTAAGGCTGCCAGAATCTGGGAAATATTCTGCTGGTCACCCATGATCGCATCCCTTGTAAAAGTGTGGTGAAGGGGTGGTGGATGATGGCGAAGATTCCAAAATGTTTTTGCGGTAAAGTTTAAGTACCAATTCGGTCCAACAGCGCATGTAAATGGAGGCGGTTGAATCAAGTTAATATTCGACGCCGGCGACGGGATCAGGCACTCTTCCGTCGATTTCGGCGTAACTTGTTTATGGTCTGTCCTGGCTGTGCTCGTTTTGCCCCAAGTTCATTGCAACTCGTCGTCGGCTTTGAAGTTCTCGAAGATCGCGTGGAAGCCAAACTCAAAGGAGCTTAGCGGTCAGCAACTTACAAGTTCTACTTGGCGTTTGGGAGTTGTATTGGGGTAAATAAATAATCCTCACGAGAGATAGGACATAGCAGAATTCCATCTGGATTCAGAGATAGGTCGATTGGTTAAATATGCAAAGAAAATGTCTGTATGGTACCCGTAACTTGGGCAAGAGATCTACGTGAGTAGCTATGAGGAATCTCCCGAAATGTGATTGATAATATAGTACTAGTAGTAGTAACATTCGCTACATAAGGCTTCACAAGAATGCTCAGATTCCAAATCTGGCTTTATCCCGGAAATATTGCTAACTAAAGATGTTTATGAACGAACAATGTACTTCTTAAGCCCACGCAGGCGTTCCTTTGCAGTCTCCAAAACGTCATCGTTTTTGCACACTGCGAAGCGCAGATAATCCTCAGCAATGTGGGCGTTCGTATCTGTATAGAACTCTGTGGGTGGGATAGCAGCAACTCCAACTTCTTGGATAAGGAACCAGGACAATTTGAAATCGCGGGGGCGGTTTGCAACATGTGGAGGAAATGGGTAGTCCTCCGGAAGCTTAACGGCAGCCATGTTTGCAAGGACAAAATAGCCCCCCTCCGGGTCAGAATACTGTTGCGGAAAAAAATCAGAATCGGGAGCAGCTGACATGGTGCGTACTGAGGTATATCAAAGGGAAAGATCAAAACTCACAGGAATACCGAGCTCATCGAATACTTCGCAGAATTTGTCCATTTTTGCTCTCATTTCTGTTCTGCTTTGGTCCCAGAATCCAACTTCGTCTGCTTTCTCGAAACCAACTGCTGCAGCTGCCTGCAATGGTGCAACGCTGCTGTAGCAGATTCTAGTATGTGCGGCTGCAACATACTTTATAAGGTGCTCGGGGCCAATCAGGTAGCCCACTCTCCAGCCGGTGGCGTAGAAATTCTTTCCAGCTGATCCGACCGTGAGCGTGAGCGCGGCGACCTCAGGAGACAAAGTAGCCATGCGAGTAAATGGGACGTAGTAGAGGCGATCATAGACCTCATCAGATAGTATTATGATGCGGTGTTTAACACAAAGCGCAGCTACTTTTTCGAGCTCCGCACGCGAAAAAACTTTACCAACAGGGTTATGGCTGTAGATGATGTTAAAAAGGGGGGATATAATATATGCGACGGAAAAGTATTAACATACGGTGTGTTAAGAACCTGGTCGCAGGAATCAGTCATAAAAGAATAAAAATTGGAAATACTGGCGGAGGCAAAAGCTAATATCAAAAACCTACAATCATCCTTGTTTTGGAATTGATGGTTCTTTCGAGCTCGTCGAAATCGATTGTCCATTCCGCGGCTGAAGATGTTTTCGATGCGCCATCTTTGGGGGGGTGTAAGGGAACATATCTTATAGTCCCTCCTGGCATTTCAATGTTGCTTATGTATCTATCGAAAAGTTAGGCTTTCTGCATTTCAGTTCTAGGAAAGGGAAATCCAGCGTACTGATCGAAAAAAGGCTCAAAAATAATGACTTCATCTCCTTCTTCAATAAATCCCATGAAAGCACTCAACATGCCTACAGATTTATGTATCAACTTGCTTTTTTCTATCAATAACACGAGGGATTAATGGAGTCTAACCCTCATTGGCACCGGTAGTGATTGTAATTTCCGTGTCAGGGTTTAGTTCTCGACCAAAGAAAGGTGAGTATGCAGCGGCAATTGCTTTCTTGAGCCGTGGAGTGCCCTTTTTCAACATTAGTTTAAGGTGGCCAAACATACACAGAATCCAGGGTTAACTACTACGGGAGAGTACCTTTGTGGGAGCATATTGATTGCATTCAACCTTATCCAAGGCATCCTTTGCTGCATCAATGACAAATTTGGGGGGATTATAACCACTAGAAAAGGAGATTTTGAGACCTCAATAAGTTTCCAATTTCAACTACAAATAGGTCCTAATACAGCCGGGTTCATACTCACAAAAATCCTTGACCCATATTTACAATCGGTTGAACTGGGGAAGCAGTGGCGGCTTCATTAACAATTGACCTAGGAATTGCGAGTAAGCACAACTTGGTATTTCCCAAAGAGACATTCCACGAATCAGTTGTACAGTACCAGACATCTTGTCTCTGCCCCGCAACCCGCCTTGCTGGGCGGAAGGGATCCCCCCGTGGCTCGGTGGAAGACATCCCTCTTACGCCTATTCGAGGAATTTTGGGTGATTGTGAACGACTTATGCCTGGGAGTGAATGTATGAGGTGTCGCGTAGGTGTGGAAAACATTTCCCACCAGGTCGTTACACTCCTCAAACACAAGCTACGAAACATATCACAGAAATGTCGCCCAAATAGTAACTGGCTGCATTTGGGCTGACTGGCTAGCATGATGCAAACTCCGACCTCGGCAGCGGATGACGGGTTTATGATATTCCATCAAGTTTATGACTATTAGTCATAATCCTTTTGTCACGTCAACGCGTTACATTTACTCCGTACACAGCACTAAGTTATGTTCCAACAAAAGCCTCAAAGATTAACAGCTTCTATCAGTCAGCCCACCGTCTACGCCTTTGATAGCCCAAACCATCTGGACTAGCTGTCAATCACACAGGCAGTGCTGTTGGGGATCCGCCAATTATGGTCAAATGTCCAATTTGTGAACATTCCGTCAAGGAAAACAAGATCAACGCCCATATAGACTCGGGCTGCCAGAGCTTCGTTGACGCTGAATCAAGCCAGACTAATGGCTCTTCCCAAGGGACTCAAGTAAACCTTCCTGTCTCATCATTTTTCCAAAATTCTTCAAGAAAAGGCCATTTCCCCCATCCAATTTCCCAACAAGACGGCCCTGCAACATCTCCCTCGTCAACCCAAAGTCTTAAAGGGAAGCGATCGTTCGCAGATCCTGGTGGCGCTGAACAAGATCTGAACGGACCTGGAGAAGTTAAACTAGATTCTTTGGACGAAGACAGTGGCCGCATCACTAAGCGGAGCCGTACGGCTAATGCACTGAAAAATGCAGCTCCGTTAGCCGAACGTATGCGTCCGCAGACATTAGACGACGTCTGTGGGCAAGAGCTTGTCGGGCCATCAGGGGTCCTTCGTGGGCTCATTGAACGGGATCGGGTACCTAGCATGATACTCTGGGGAGGTGCCGGAACGGGGAAAACTACTATTGCTCGTGTCATTGCAAAAATGGTGGGCAGCAGATTTGTGGAAATTAACAGCACCAACTCCGGAGTTGCGGAATGCAAGAAGCTATTTGCCGAAGCAAAAAATGAGCTTAATTTGTCTGGGAGGAAAACCATCCTCTTTTGTGATGAGATCCACCGGTTTTCCAAGTCGCAGCAGGATGTTTTCCTCGGCCCTGTTGAGAGTGGCCATATAACATTGATTGGCGCCACCACTGAAAATCCATCATTCAAAGTCCAAAATGCCCTGCTATCACGATGCCGCACGTTTACCCTAGCGAAGCTCACAGACGAGGACATCGTTTCTATACTTAATCGCGCGCTAGAAGTCGAAGGACCGAACTATTCTCCTTCTTCCCTGGTGGATGACGAGCTGATCAAGTATCTCGCTGCTTTTGCTGATGGCGATGCCCGGACGTCCCTCAACTTATTAGAGCTCGCGATGGATCTGTCACGACGCGACGGAATGACTAAAGAGCAACTTAGAAAATCATTAACCAGGACGCTTGTCTATGATCGGGCCGGTGATCAGCATTACGACACCATATCTGCATTTCATAAGTCCATTCGCGGCAGCGATCCTGATGCCGCACTTTATTACTTAGCGCGAATGATTCAATCCGGGGAAGACCCACTATATATCGCTCGAAGGCTCATAGTCGTTGCTTCCGAGGACATTGGACTAGCGGATAATGCAATGCTCTCACTTGCTACCTCTGCGTACGCTGCAGTAGAGAAAATTGGCATGCCAGAGGCGCGTATAAATCTTGCTCATGCTACCGTGGCCATGGCCTTATCCAAAAAAAGCACAAGAGCCTATCGAGGCCTTAGCAACGCGCTATCCGCATTAGAGGAACCAGGAATGGCAGGTTTACCAATTCCCATCCATTTAAGAAATGCCCCGACAAGGTTAATGAAAGAAATGGGTTATGGGAAGGAATATAAATATAATCCGAACTACGTTGATGGCAAAGTGGCCCAAGTCTATCTTCCTGAAAAGCTGCTTGGTAAGCGATTTTTAGAAGATCGCGACCTTGGGCTTCAGATAGATACAGACCTGTTTGACAACCTTGAATGCACTGGCGGTTGATTTTTCTGCAAACCTCACCTGTCGATAATACGTGGATGATCATATCGAGTGCTTAATAGCGAATGATCGGATAGTGTTTGCGGGTATATTTCACTATGAGTACGGAGTACTGCCAAGTTACAGGTCGTATTCTGGCGATCTTCTACTGCCTATCGCACTCTTCATTCTTACCAAAGCGTGGACGGCTTTTTTAAATTTTTCTATTTATTTTTTTTTTTTATTTTGGAGGGGGGATTGTGGCTGGTGAACAGCTTGCCGCTAGTCCCGCCCTGTCATTTCTGGCATATCCGCGCGTTGAGCCTTAGCTGAAACCGACCAATGGACCACAGCTCACGAATTACGCTATGCCCCATATAACTCCGACACCAGATGCAGTTTACCCATAATCAACCAATAATGGCTGGCCGAACAACAAATCCATCCATTAAGCCTCATGAAAACTACTCCGCATCTAAGCCGCCCAAAGGGAAGGTCCGTTTGTTGCTACGAAATGTGGTTCGCGTCTCAAAAAAAGTCGTCATAGCTTCTTTACTCATATATCTCAGGCCCCTTTCTCATAGAGTCTGTTATTCTTCTTTAGTTATTTCCTTATTCAACCTTTGAATCGTTATTTTATATCTGATACCCAAAGAGCTGGGCATGTGTAGGCTCTGTCTTGTTTAATTTTTTTTTGTCCTGTTTATTGTTTTTACAATTGTTGCTTTTGACCATGGAGCAAAGTATGAGCACAGTCAATAATTTTCATCACCAGCGTTACTCCCAAGCGAGCTTGACCACCAAATTTTTTGCTTCCTTCCCTATGCCCTTCATCACATATCCTACCCAGAGAAACGTGAGTAAAGTTGGGGGCATTATTCCTATTGCATCGCGTTCAAATATTGTTGACAGCATTTTGGTCGAATCATGATCTTGTGCACATAAATCTCACTAACATGGCGCGCAACGGTACGAACTTGCGAGTTCGCAGTCACCACTTACACCTAAGGTGGACAGATCCAACCCACATCAGACCTCATGCGGAAACCGAAGATCCCCCCAGCCCCGGGATGGGCCAGGACGGTTAGGAAATCAGGGTTCCAGCGTATCTCTACCACCCAGGTTGCCAGTAAAAATACACCCAGGTGTAACTTCAATGATGCCTAACCCTAGTTTTGGGCCTCCCGGTGAGATTCATCTCGACAGTTCATACTGACTGAAGTCACCATTCTGACCGTCTTCCATAGGGTGCCCTGCGTCAAGCCTTCCACCATCTCAGGGCGTTCGTTATGCCTTTGTACCTGTCGATCCCTCAACAAAACCTTCAAATGGAGGTGTCGCCTATGTGAGACCGCGAGGTCAAACCGTAGAGGACCGCCGCCACAAACATATGTTAAGAGAGAAAGGGGGTAGCTGTATATGGTGTGTCCAAAGAAGGAAGCCCTGCGACCTTGAAAAAGTTTGTGCTTGGTGTCAGGAGAATGGGCTTCCATGCCTCCGTAGCTCTGAGCAGATTTGGTTATATGGAACAATCGAGGCCCGACCCAGGTCTCGCCTAATCGCCATTCGCCGAGCCAAAGAAAGTACCTTCATTCGAGCTAACGAAGTAATGAAACAACTCCGGACCAGCTTAATCGGCTCCAATTTCGCGGCACAGAGCCGGTCGGCACGAGTCGTCCTGCACTTTCGCCGGCTGGATTCGTACAATTCGGCAATTCTGGATCCAACACTTCAGGACATACCATGGGATCATTTCGAGCTCTCAAAGCCTGAAAGAGATCTACTGTGTAATGTCATACACTCAAGCGTTCCGTTTCCACCGCTACGTCAAATCGATCACCGGAGCGCGCATCCTGACATTTTGCTGCTCGCAACAACCATTTTCCGGTCAGTTGCATTCGTTATTGGCATCGCAGGTACTGGTCTCCGTATAAAACCTCCACATTATAACCTAGCTGCCATTGCTGTGGTAGATTTTCTGGTCTCTGTCGCCAAGTTCATCGCCCAGCTTGCAGATGATTTTTGCTCGAAGTTATGTACTACATTGCGACCGTCTAAAACAAAACCGGCTCCCGAGGAAATTAGTGTTTCCATTAGAGTATACCACCAGGCTCTGGTTGCTTTGTCGAACTTTCAACCAGGTTGTGTAATTGAACAAATATTTTCAGATATATTAGCTCAAGTGCCGTCTAGTCTTTCTTTGATAGAACAGATTTTAGCTACTAGCCATTTTTCGGGGCTAGATACACATATACCTCCCGTTCACGGCCCCAGCTCCTTCCACTTAGCAGTGTACCTGCATCCGGAGAACGTGGAGTCCGTCTCAACTGCGATTAGGCTGCAGCTTGCTCCGTATCACTCCATTCCAATATTTACTGTCTCACAGTTTCTCGCAAGGCATTTGAATATTGATCCCCCAGATCCTCCGTCTACGCCCACGAGAGGCACCCTGACAAAATCTCCCGCCGTAACATCTTCGTACCTTGATCACAGGATATCTCCAACTCTCAATGAATCAAGTAGTTGTGTTGGTCCTGCTTTCCCGCAAACAGTAACCCTTGGTTATTCCCACGATAAAGGTCATAATCGCCCTTCTATCATCGAAATAAAGCATGCCAACATCGAACATTCCAGCAGCCAAAGCTCTCAAGATCAGACGTTAACGGCGACAGGAACCTCATCTTTCACTTATGCAGACGATGATTCCGACCAGCTTAATGCCGAACCAGAGATCTCAGTAGATACATTCTTCAAATATGACGAATTTATTCGCGATTTTGAGGCCGGTGTTTGCGAAATCCAGGGCGGGCTATCAGTTTGTTCTAATACCTTGGACACATCCAACCCTAGCCTTCAACTTCCCTAAGGTGTCCACGAACCCGGACTCACTTGAAAGGGCAAAAAGTTATGAGCCACTTCGATGCTGCTTATGTTTTTACACCTTATCCCTATCCGCTTCTTAGCCTTCAACGACCAAGAAGGCACCCGTTCTCCACAACCAGTTTGCTCGCCCTTTTTCTCATTTGGCCCTAACGAGCCTCCCCTTTGACTCTCTAATTCTTATAGTTCACCCATAGAGCTTGTGTATTTATTGTGTTCTGCATGGTCCTACCTAATTCCGCACTAATCCCATCCTCTCTCCATCGTTTTCGCGATCTCTCTTTGTTATTAAATCAATCACTCTTTCCATTTTCTCCGCAAAGGCTTATGAGATACTGCCACATTTGTGAGTATCTATGGTAAAAATCGGTATACATTGGATAGATATAAGGAGCAGCATACGCATTCAGGTCGCTTTTCCTTTGGGATATCCTGTTCAGTTTCGTGATCAAGCTTCTTCGTTTCTTTTCAGCGCTCCAGCTAGCCCCCCAATAAGTGTTAACAGATTGAGGTGACAACAGATTGAACAATCCACAAAATAGGTGGGCAGCATCAGTACAAAGCAGAAATATAAAATTTTAGCTTTAATTAATTCGATTCGACCATAATTATTCATTTTAACAGCTACAAACAGCTACAAATACATATATTATCCAACACCTCATCTATATGCTTCGTTCAAACGTTCCCACCCCCACATCACGTGCATCGCCTTCACGTCAACAGAGTAGGTAACTTTCTCGCGTCAACCGCGACGAAAGCTCAAATATGCGCTGTATACGGAGCATCTAGAACAACCCAAAGCAACAGACGCAGGTTCCTACTTATTCCCACGTCAACAAGCTATCAAGCCATACGTTGTGCCTGCTATTTTTCAACCCTCGTTTTCCATGGTGTCATTCAACTTTCCACCTCCTCCTCTCAACCACATGAAGGCAAAAAGCAAATATTAACTACTTAGATATAAATGGCCTCATCTTCCGCACACCCTTCCTTCCCACCACGATCATCCTACGCTGGTGGGAAACTCCCCGACAGGTCAGCGTTGAACAATAACCACCTCCCTTTTGGCGCTTCAGCTCTCTCTCGACGGGATCGCGGGGACTTTGCAGGCGGGGATGGCGGGCTTTCGAAATCCGTGCCCACTCCCCCAGCACATGCGCAGCAAAACCTGCATCAACAACATCAACAAGCAAATAATAATCCACTTAATGAGCTGACAGAGGAACAGAGGGAGGAAATCAATGAAGCTGTAAGCAAGTGAACTAGCTCCTCCCCTCTAGCAATTCCCCTGACGCTAATAATCTGTTCAACGAAAAATTTACAGTTCACCCTCTTCGACCTTGACCGCGACCGCCATCTAGACTACCACGAGCTCCGCGTCGCCCTCCGCGCTCTAGGTTTCACCCTCTCCAAACCTGACCTTATCTCCCTCCTAACAACCTACGGCGTCCCGCGCAATTCACAACAACTGTCATCATCCCAACAACTATCTTCCCAAGCACAACAACAACAACAACGGGCAGCGGGACAACGCGGTGCCAACCCTGAGCAGCCCCCACACCCATCCAGTCTCCTCATGCCCCTTTCCGCCTTTCAGACTCTCACCGCCCGCAAGATCCTTGAACGGGACCCCCGCGAGGAGATTCTCAGGGCTTTCGAGCTGTTTGATGAAGGGGGGAAGGGCTTTATTGACCTGGAGGACTTGAGGCGCGTGGCAAGGGAATTGGGGGAGACGGGGTTGGAGGAAGAGGAGTTGAGGGCTATGATTGAGGAGTTTGATTTGGAAGGGGTCGGAGGGGTGACGAGGGAAGGGTTTGTGGGGATATGTTTGCAGTGAGAAAATCCGTTTCTTCTCTCTTTGGAATTGTCAGTTTTCTGTTGGGGCACTTGGGTTTTTGGTTTTATTCCGTTTTGCTATGTCCTTTTTTTTCTTTTTATTATTATTATTATTATTTTTCCGGAGCGAGGAGTTTTATCTTGTCTCGTTTATTTATTATATATTTTTACTTGCCTTGGGCTTGGGCATGGGCTTCTTTCCGAGTTCTTCTCCATCTGATGTGTTGGCTTGCTTGCTTGTATCTATCCGCCTATCCATCTTTCCCCAGCGGTACGACATTACATACCAGCCGCACAGTACCTCTGGCTCCAGTAGGAAACAGGCACGGGTATTTGGTAACAGCTAATCTATCAGTGGTAGATTCTCTGCGATGTACCTCTTTACCATCCAGCATCTTTGCAACGGTTGGATAGGGGGTCAATGATATGTATGTCAGCAACGTAGATTACACCCCACACAAAACACGGATTGTGCGATGACGACGCCAGCAATCCATTGGGTCGCAAACGATAATGGCTCGAAAAAAGAATTTCATACTGTAGAATGTTGGGAAGGGGTCGGTAAGAGGCAAACCAGGAAGAATCGGCAGGAGGCGAGGATGAACAAGTAGGGAATGAAATAGGGAGGAACTTCATGTCAATATAGATTTTGATTCAGTAACCTGGAGGGTATTCCTAACCCTTCCCTTGGGTCAAATACCCTCGACGTTTTTTACTAAAAAAAAAAAAAAAAAAAAAAAAAAAAAAATCGGTGCAATGGAAAAATCAACGAATAAATGAAAGG
>LGRN01000709.1:0-10713 GCA_001883825.1 Emergomyces pasteurianus Ep9510 | reverse complement strand
ATTTTTTATAGCGGAAATTGCAAGTTCGATCCTTCCCTCATTCTCTAGAGAATTTCTCTTATTTTGACTGCGAATTGGTGGCATTGTAGCGCGTTTAGTAGGGGGTGATTCCTTAATTGATTATAAAATTGGAGAGCGTTGCGCTCGCATGGGTGTTGCGCTCGCATGTGGATTACGTTAGTTAACTAACTCTGTCGTGGCCGGCGCGGATCAACGTATTTGCCCCTGAAACCGCCAAAGCTGGGAGAAGAAAGAAAGATGAAGGATAGACAAACCAAACGCCATCTCCAACTACGATGGATCCTTGAGATGGATGCCTTGCTTCTTTATTTCGCTGTTTAGCTTGTTATTTATATTCGTGCTTTTACTATGAGTTCTGGCGGGTTTTCTTTCCCCCCTCCTCCTCCGCCACCCCCCCAAGCTGGTCAACCTAGCTTCCCTGGGACTGCGCCAACTCCGTATGGCCAGAACCAGAGGGGACGAGCCCCTGGAGGTTATCAGCGAGGTCGTGGGAGGGGGAATGCAAATAGGAGTGCTAGGGGAAACCACTTGGGTGGCCCTAGTCATAGCCCTCCTCATAATATCAACTTTACTCCTGCGAGCGGCAACAGATACACAGCTCACCCTCACCCTCACCCTCACCCTCACGCTCGGCCACGCCCGCCGCCTCCTCTAAATAACCCACCTCCTCCCCAGTATAACCCGCAAGGACCTCCAGTACACTATGCTCCTTCTCAAGGCCAGCCCAGTTACTCTGCGGTCCCACCTTATACCCAACCTCCGCCTTCACATCTACCACCTCCGCAAAATGCTTACAACCAACCAGTCCCAACACAATATCCCTCTCGCCACCCTGCACCACATCAAGGTGCATATAGCTCGCCTGTCCTACCTCACGGGCATACTCCGTCACCAAATCATCATCCGCAACCTCATGTGGTGGCACCTCCCATGCATTGGGTTTTCGAAAACCCCAACCAAAGCAGTTTCTACCCTCCTCCGGAGCAGCGCCCCCCTAGCTACGGCTACCCTGATATGCGCGATTCAAAATCTCACCATCCGCCACGGCAGTCTCATGACCACCATAGATCCCGGCCGCCTCAAGAATATAATTCATTCCCCGCAGCACACCAGTTCAACCGTGGTGATAGATTTAGTAATCGCGGTAGTAAACGCCCTCACTCCAGTGCATTTGGTGCGCCACAGACTTCTAGCACGAGACCTTCCGCCCCTCTCCCAGTCCCCAGTTTTGGGAATTCGCTACCCTCAAAACCTCCACCCTCCGTTGATGCCACAAAAAAACATAAAAAGAAAAAAAGAAAGTATAACCAACTCGGTCTCACGCCGAAAACTGAGGAGCATGAATCAAGCGAGGAAGAGGATGATGTCGATGAGGAGGCAAAACTTTCACAACCAAGTGCCACCGGGGAGCTAAAATTTAGTTATAAAGGGCAAACCTCTACCTTACAGTCCCCTATGGATATTGCTGCCTGGATTGAGGAACGCAAAAAGCGATACCCAACCCGAGCAAGGGTTGAAGCGCGTTTGAAGGAAGCTGAAGAGAAGAAGCAAGCTGCAAAGGAAGCTAGAGAAGCTAAGAGGGCTAAAGAAAATGCTCTAAGACAGCACAAGGATGCCGAACAGGACGAAGCAAGACGACTACTAAAGGAAGCTAGAATCCAAAAGGAGAAAGACAAATTGGACAGGAAAGCTTTGAAGGAAGAACAACAATCTCTTGATCCTGCGGATGCGGCGGCTAAAGCAAAATTGAAGGCAGAAAAGCTTCGGCGTAAACTCATGAAGGAAGAAAAGCGTGTAGCTAGGGCTGAAGCAGATGCGGAGAAAGCAAGGCTCCGTGCTGAAGCGTCCAAGACACAGACTAATGGGACGCTTGAAGGAGAGACAAAACCTGATACGATGTCTAGCTCAGCAGCGGAGCATGCTCCTGAGCCTGATCAGTTGGATACCGCAAAGCCAACGCTTACCGAAAAAGAAGCTACCCAGGCAATGAATGAAATGGATATTGAGAATGCCCAACAGGAACCGCCCACCCCGAGTCTCGATAACATTACTCCCGCAGACGAACAAAAGTCTCCGAATACGGAACCTGCAGAGAACCACTCCCTAACAAAAGCTCCTGAATCAAATGATGCTATGGAAAGCACTCCACATTTGAACGGAAATACCTTCCCAGAAGCCGTAACTCGCAATGCCCTTTGCGGCGAACTAGAAGTCAGCGACAACCTTTCCCTCTCACCTTCCTCCGAGGACGATTCTGATCTCGATGATGAAACTTCATCCAGCAGTTCAGACTCATCTTCAGAAAGCAGTGACTCCACATCCTCCGAACCCGAACAAGCAACAACCCGAAGAGAGCAACTCGATCGTGTCCTCCCACCCGCCCGACAACCGAAATCACTCTGTCGCCAATTTGCCAAGACCGGTCAATGTCGACGACGCAACAATTGTAAATTCCTTCACGAAATTGCAGACAAAATGAAATCTGGAGTGAGGCCTCCTGGTCCCGTCCAGGATAAGAAAGGGAGGAAAAGTTTATTCCAGGCTGTTAGTTTCGCCCCCTTAAGATGCTTATATATGCTTATACCTACGCCTATTTTGAATTTTCTCATTTCTTTCTTGGTCTTTTCTCAGATGCCAATGCATTCACTAACCAGATTCATAGCTCGTGAGCTGTGAAAAGGCGGAGGAGGATCGTAGAGTGATGCAGGCAATCTCTTGGCTTGGACAGCGCGGTATTTTAGATGAGCCTGCGGTGGATGTACCACAAGTAGTTGATGGAGGCCAGTCCACGACTTAATTTCCTTCAGCCTGCAAGATGTAGGCAGAGCTAGCAGGTGTTGAGAGCAGAGAGCATAAAGGAGAGGAAAGAGACGTTGGCAGCCTTCATTTATTTATATACCTATAGACTCTCCTAATTCATTACGTTATTGATTCCCCTTCACGCTCAGAGCATAGCTTGTTACTGTACTCTAGCAGAATTTTCATATATATATATGCAATGTTTGAATTGAGACTCGAGGGCGAATATTTGTTAATTTGCTCCGCTCATCTGGCTCTTTTTAGTTTTCCTCTGTGCAGATTTTTCTTTAAGATGTGCGAACTAGCTTCAAACCCGCCCCTGAAGATTCTCTGGGCGTGATATTCAAAGGAGCTTTAGATACCCTAAAATAGCTCTCACATGTCTTTACATCTTTTCTACCTAACTAGTAATGGTTTTCACAGCAGGAAGGGACGGGGCTTGCAGAATGGAAACTAATAAGACTCAGGTAGTAAGTGTCCCAAAAACTCAACCGTTTGCCTAATATAGTGATGTTTCCAATTCTCGTTTTCTCTGATTCAAAGGGAAATGATTGAGGATTAAAATCGACCTGGATAGGTTGCTCATCTCTTCAAAGGTATCACAGGGGGATATGGCAAGAGAACGGGTGGAGAAAATCATTAATGACGAAGAGAAGAGAAAAAAAATACTAGCAATCCGAAGTGATATAATCAGATATATATTGCCCGATCTTCTTATAAGTTCTTTTCGCAGAATTTTTTCCTTCATTCTTTGACTCCCTCATATTCCCAATATGTATGTCAGCATGATATTGCAAGGCAAAAAATGTATGTAGTCGAAAAACAATCTCCCCCTCCGCATAGAGATGTTCCCAGAATGTGTGTAAATACTCCAAAGCAAAACCTGGTTAATCCTGCAAACCAAGACCACAAGCTTGAGAGTCTTTGGTAAGGGTTGCGAGGCGCAATTTGATATGGTTCAATAGACTGCGGACGGGTGCAGTGTGAAGCATGCATAGGGCATAACATATCATTAGTAAAACTAACGGAAATCCCAGGTACTGTACATCACTTGAAATGTTCTTTTCATAGAGGATGGTGCTCGGAAAAGAAAAATGAATATGGACTCTTTTTGATTCAGGAAAGGTCGTCGTATCTTCAGTTTTATTTTTTTAAATCTGTTTTATCTTTCTTAACCTTCCCAACACTTGACCTGAATAATCTCTGCGAGGTAAGAAGCTCCCTTGCTATGCAAACCCACCCCTCAATGTTTGATTAAGGCCTGTTTCCCCTCCAACTCCGCTTTATATTGCCTTGGAAGTGAATATCAGTCAGCATTAACGTTTGTGTTTCGGTTATCTAGTCCCTTCCTTTCTATTTCCCTCCTCTTCTCCCCCCTTCAGAAGATAATAAAATGGTTCCCTTTGGCTTCAGGGAGAGAAAGAGAAAAGTAAAAAAGAGGATACGTAAATGAAGAAAATAATTCACCGAAATATGACCAGCTCTGCCTCTGATGCATCGACTTCCCCTGCAACCATTTTTTGCATCTCCTCCGGGTTCTCTGCCTTCTCCTGGATACGCAGAATGGATGTCCCCACGGCCATAAGCAGTCTTCCAGCCCTTGTCGTTTCATCTGCTGCAAAATTCGAAAGTAGATCGAATGGTGAGTTACCATATCCCCCCCGATTTTGAGTATCCGATACTATTGGAGTAAGGGTAAAAATAATAATAATAAAAAAAGGTCTGCTCACAAATAAACTTCAACACACGATGATTCTCTGCCTTCAAAATCTCCAACTCCTCCTCCATCGTTACATACTCACGTACATCGCCCGCCTCCTGCAATACCGTCTGCCGCTGATAACAGCTACGCAACTCCGCCCCCTTCTCCTCTATAGACCGAAACATGTAACTCTGCAGCCCGATCATGTACTCCTTGCATTTATCCGAGAGGGATAGGTAGGACGGGGTTTCAGAGACAAAATCGGTAGCCCTAAGCTGTGAGTCGAAGGCTGTCTTCAATTGTATTAACTCCTCCATGACGGCGATGGGGAGTATGATTATCCCCTTGGACATGGCTGTTTTGCTCGAGGAAAGAATAAGGGGTGTGACTGGGGCTGCTCTTTTTCATGAAGATGTGGATGAAGACAGGAGAGAAAGACGTAGTAAAACCAAGGTATGACTTCTTTTCTGACACTTACTTGGTCATTCATTTGCATTGGTAGCTTATAAGGGGTACCCAGGGAAAAAGAGGGGAAACTAGGCTGTGTATTTGTATGAGATTATGGGGTGTCTGGGCCGTAAGTGGTGCCGTTGCACGATGCCTCTTCTCACTGCAAGATATTGGAAAATGCACCAGAAGGAGACTATAATTCAGAAGCATGGCGTAGGGTCGAGGCACATTGGGCATGTAACACATGGCCATGTTGGAGACCAATGGTAATGGCAGAAATAGGAGGCTGACAGGATGACCCAGATAAAATAAGAGAAGTAAGTGGACAGTGGGTATAGGTTTCCGACAGAAACCAACCTCCGATAGCAAAAATAATGTAGCATCTTCTTCTGTCATCCCTTTTTTAGTGTTTTCTAATAACAAGGAAAAGAAACGGAAAGTATAAAGACCTAGAATGCAAAATCCCGTCTTGTGAGACAAACAAAGAAAAATATAAAAGCTGGACAGAAGCATCAGAGAGAGTGAGCAGGGCATTTGTGCGCCTTTGTCAACTACAAAGTTAGTATCTGTGCTCTGCCTAGGGGTTCTAGAGGCCAATGAAGATAATTAACTTTTCAATGGTTAATTGGCATCTCGTATTTTTGAAAATTTTTCATCTTTTCCGCCCCTGAATGTAAAAAGAAAGGGGGAAAGGGAAAATGAGGGGGGTGGCATAATGTTTGTTTCTCCAAATCCTCATCAGCACAACTCAGAACGGGATGCTGATTTCTCTGACAATAGAGTCCATGACGGGGCCGCCATTGCGCCATCACTGGCTTTGCACAGAAGTAGGCCGACGGGCTCTTTGCATATCAGCAGGGTGGTGCGATTCTCGATGGTAGGGGGCTGATACGCCAGGAAGAGCATGGATTCACGGTTCCTGCGATTCCGGGTGGAATCTTGGGCTGTTGTTGGAGGAACCTGGACCGACCAAAAGCATTCGTGCGTCCCGGAGCAGAAGCTAGATACTCCCGCAAAGGTACTTGAATGTTTTGAATGTAACTAGGTGGCCTTGTTCTTTAGATCTGGATGGATAATGGCTCTTTCGACGACGTGACCCGTCTGTTGCTGGATCAAAAGGGGTTGGTCAGCTTTCCCTCCCGCGCGCGTCTACCGCGGTTGGCGGCTGTTCCTCTGGCGGACTGAGCGTATATTTTTTTATTTTTGTTTTTATTTTTATTTTTATTTTTATTTTTTTTTTTTGCTGTCCCTGAGCGGTGGATGTGAGTATTTAAGAGTTGTTAATTGATCCAACAGATTTTTATTGGATTCCATAGACATCAGTCCAAGCGTCAAGGGTTCCCAGCCCATGTTATCAGATACTGCTGCCCGCCTTTCGCCAGAATGGTGTCCTCAGTTCCTTTGTCTTTCTCGGTTAACTGATGCGGGCTTTCTTCGAAGAGCTTATTAGACAGCTCCTTCAGCACTGTGGGCAGTGGCCGGAACCAAACTCCTGTCCCAGTGCTGGACAATGCACTACTCCATGGCTCAGAGCAGTAGTAGTATGCTTTGATGCAGGAGTGAAATGACTACTATATTTGCCATCATACTACTCACTAAATCTGAACCCAATAGAGGAATTCTTTGCTGAGTTGAAGGCGTACATCAAGAAGAATTAATTGGTCATCATATGAGGAAGGTCCTCGTTTTCCTTCAGTGATGTATTTATGTTGCTGTTGGTGCGAAAAAGGAGAGTGCTGGAGGCCAATTTCGAAGCGCTGTGGTATCAATTGAGCAGTGCAGTTTTGAGAAGGATGTTTTTATTTATTGTATTATGACAACGAGCTGTGCCAGCGAGTTGCGTATAAATTAATGTCTATCTTTCTACACCCTTATTTACAACGATGTAAAGAATGGGCATCTTATCAACTGCACATATAACGATCCTACGGAGTAAATGCCAGCAAGAGACAGCCAATGTCCTCAGTCAATCACTGAGTCGTAGGCTCAACAGGCGTCCCAAATGCGTTGACCCATCTTCATTCACCTTGACCTCTTCCCTATTGCGAAGGATATTATTCAGTAGTCGAAGGAAGGGGTGGTGTTGATAGTACAGCTCGGGCTAAAGCTAAGCGTGCGACTGTTAACAGGAAGTAATCGATCGCCAGGAATAGGATCCCTTTCTGTCGTGTTAATCGTGTACCGATTGCATGCCCCTTCCTATATAGGCTCGAAATATTTCAAATTCACCGAGCAGCCTTACTGCAGTAGTAGTGCTAGGTTAATGTCACTGCATTTTCGGACTGTCAATAAGTACTATCTTGTGGGTGATTCCGGGATAGAACATAGTCAAGGTTTGGATTAAGTTTTCTTTCTAGTCACAATTTTTACTGGAGTCGAGTATGATCATAGCTCTTCGACTGAAGCTGATGGATGAACATCCAGGCAGATGGGTCCATGCAGGAATGGTTTCCGGGTTGCAAAGTGATCAGCAAAAATGTCATCGCGCGACTGTCAAACGCTAAAGCTTAGTTACATGAACCAATTTGCTCATGATTGGACAAAGCTGCATCTGTCAACCCCATGGAACCAGCATCGATAAACGAGCTTAATTAAGCTTGAAAAATGCGGGCCGCGCGCATTGTCGATGAGCGACGCTTGCTGCGGGGGAGAGAAACAGCAGTTGGGGAATGCCATGCTGGGCGATCTGGGCTGATTGCATTTAGGTACTTTGAATTAGTTACTTCGTGCTCCGGACAGCGAAAAGGACAGAGAATTGTGACACCAATGCAACACAGAGGTACCTAATTTCTGACTAATAAATAAATGTTTTACTGCGTATTTGGATCGGTGGTTCGTAGTTCGGAGTGCATACCAGAGACCCATGTGCCATGGGACATGCCCCCAAGAGCGGCCTCGATCGGTATTCCAGGACCCAGGGGGGACAAAAAGGGCCCAAGTGTCTCAGCATACGTCGCTGGCCAGAGTAACTCACCGATTCGCCAATGCGTACTCCGTACGGAGGACAGAGTACTCCATAGTCCGTAGGAAAGTTGCATGTGTTTCGCCGCTGAGGGGAACGCTACCCATATTCTCCCCCCGTGCCACCAGCCACCAGCGTCAGCCAAAAATTACAGGCTAGAGTCAGATTGCTGGCGATAATTTACGGATACTGTAGAGGGCTCCTTGCTTCGCAGGGGGTAGCAAGTTGTCTGAGTCTGGTTGAGACGCTTAAAACGCGGCGCGCCAGCTGGTCCCTGGTGTTGGGGCAGCTCCCGCTAGACCGAACCAGGCCCAGCGTAACCCGAAGTCTCCCGTCTTGCAGGCGCTGGTGCGCCTGGGCCGGTTAGAACTTAGGGGGGCAAAGCCTGGGGAGGTCGGGGGTTGTGTGGGTGGGTCCGCCGCAGTCAAATTTCCACTGGCTTGGCTCTACCTGCCTGAGCCTGCATGAAGGATTTGCCTCGTGCTGGGTCCTCCTTTTCTTTTCTTCTTCTTCTTCTGCTTCTTCTTCTCTTCTCTTCCTCTCGTCCCCTCTCCCTCGTTCCTCTCTTGTCCTCGCAAACAAGACATTCCACCAGCGTTCGTTTCTCTCCTTTGGCGCACTCTTACTCTTCTCTACACTCATTAAGGAATCAAAGTACTATCCTATTTATTTTTCTCTAATTGCTCTCTCATATTTCCACCGCCTTATCTCCCCCTTTTTTTTCAAATCGCTCATAATAGTTATTTCTTTTTTAATTTAATCCCTTATCTCCAACCACCATGCGCTCAGTCATCTTCGTCGCAATCAGCGCCTTCGCTGCCTTTGTTGCCGCTCAGAGTAGCCTGGAAAATCCCTTCAAAGTCCCAGCTGGCGGCTACAATTTCAACGCTGGCAAACCCACCACAGTCACCTGGGACCCTACCACCGATGGCACCGTCACCCTGAAGCTCCAGAAGGGCAGCAATATCACCCCTAGTTCTGGTATTATCCTTGCCGGTATGTATTCATCTATATTATATCCTATCCCTAATCACTCCTTTCGCCTCTGCATTTCGCATTTTCCCACTTCAATTCCTGTTTGGCACGCGTAAAAAGGCTCCTTAAACCAAGCCGTTTCGCGCACGCCAGGGCAGGAAAAAGCAGGAAAAAGGAAAGAAACAATTCCATATCTCCGTGAATATATATTGTGTACTTCTCTAGAGAGAAACAAACCCGCATAATCTAACAATCATCTCCTCCCGTCTGCCAGCCGCCGTCCCTAACAGCGGTTCCTTCTCTTTCACCCCCGACATCGACCTCGGCCCTGGCAGCGACTACACCATTCAAATCGTCGACGATGCAGACCCAGATAAATACAACTTCACCCCGAAGTTCTCTATCAGCGGCACCACCGGAACTGCCACCGACCTGACACCAACTGCCACTGACACCTCCGGCACTACCACCAAGACAAAATCCACCACCACAACGGCCACTTCCTCCAGCGCCTCTACCACCACGACTGAGTCGACCGCATCTTCGTCTTCGTCCAGCACCACTTCCACCCGCAGAACTGCCCCCACCGGTGAAGCCACCACTGCCCCAGACCCAAACAGTGAGGCCATTTCCCTCACCAGACCGGGCTTCATGCTCTCCGCCGTGCTGGCACTGATGGCTTTCCTGTAAACTAAACTCAATATTTGATTCTTATATTTTTTATAAATTTAAAAAATTTGATTTGAACTTTGCGGAGAAATTCGTCCGTTCTCTCTATTTTTATTTTTCTTCCTTTTTCTTTCTTTCTTCCCTTAACGCGTGTGTCTGGGTTTTGAAATTCACGCGTATTATTTTTATCGTCAAAAATAAAATCAACGGATCAATCAAATGCGTTGATTGGGCGGTTGTCATTTTTATTTTATTGATTGATGGGTGATAATGATATGATGATGCTCGTGAAGGGTGTAGTATCTTTACCCTACGGATTGTATGCTTCATTTTTATCATAAATGTGCACAACAGCCAAAATTTGCAAACCACCGAAAAAAAAAAAAATCGTCTTCAAAATGAGAACTAATTTATTTATTTATTTTTATTTTTATATATTTTATTTCCCCCCCTTCTTCTCTGCAAATACAACAATAACCCGATGGGTTCAGCAAACTTCAACATTTACCTTCTTCATTTCATTATGTATATACTCTGTATATAATACTTTTTATCCTATTTTTTACCTTCAGCTATCTTCTCTTAATTTTAATCATTTTCCCCCCTGCATATTATTACTGTTAGTTTGCATCCATGGCCAAATAAGATGTATGTTTTTTATTCCTTCGCATCATTACAGGAGACATTCTTTTGGGTAGGAAAGTAACACACGGACTGTACGCATCCTGGGGGGGTCAGGGATTACAGTACGGAGTACTCTGTATGTTTAGCAAAATAAGGGGTGCCAGGGATGTGATAAATAAAACCTAAATCAAAACTCCGTGTGTGGATGCATCCAGAGAGAAATCTTTGAAACAAAATTCAATCAGCTATTATATATATACTCCGTATGGATGAAATGTATAAGAAACGTTTCCTTCCCATTAGGACAGCCTGAAACGGTTTTCTTTAACTTTTACCTTTTGGTCCCTGCAGGCCCCATGAACTCTCTCTCTCTGTCTCGCGCGCACTCTCCCCGCCCCGTTTCCGGTGTTGTTTCGTACGTACCGAATTCCTTCGCACTTATTTATTATTCTGTTTCTTGTTTTTCATATTTCCATTTTTTTTTTTTTTTTTTTTTTTTTTTTTTTTTTTT
>LGRN01000708.1:0-10718 GCA_001883825.1 Emergomyces pasteurianus Ep9510 | reverse complement strand
CCCCTCCCTCCCTCCCTCCCCCTCTCCCCACACGAACAAAAATAGGTCGAGGCTGATCAAGGAGAGTAGGAAAAATAGTAGCTGAAGATGGATCATCAATCATTCACACTGAAGAAGCCGCTGAACCAGAGGGGTCGCATTGATGATGAACCAACGCAAAAGTGCTCCTGGCCACACATTCATACTTGGGCTTTCGTTCAGTCAATATCAACCAGTCAACTCAATCTACCCCTCCTTTTGCCCCTCACCACGCGTCAGGAAGTCGAAACCGCTCAAGCCTGTTCCTACATCAATAGAGGCAGAGACAAGAGACAAGGGAATGACATGCATCAGAAAGACGGAGCTTCATTTAATCAAAAGATGCGCCTGGCTTCGCTTCTGTCTCTCGAGTCCATGGATGGCTATTCTAAGCGAAAACACTTAACATGAAGCAATATCTGAGACGCTGCATCGAGCCTTTGTCACACAAGTGCAGTTTAGTAATCCTATAACTCTATCATTTATGCTGACTTCTGTTTAAAGAACGCAGCAAGTAGGCGCCAGATCAAGTAATCTTGAACTCTCATCTCACCAACATCGACCAGTTGAAAAGAATTATTCACACTGAACCAGCACTTCTCCACCCTTCTGATACTCCAGGAAGTTTAATCAGCAAGTTGTTCGATCCTCCAGCTGATAAGGCGAGGGACCTGGGGCTGACATGGAAAGACAAATCTACACCCGCGGTCAATCAGCTGCGCCGGACCAGAAGCATTCCTGACTTCACTTCTGTGTTTTTTTTTATAAGAGAGCACAGTGAGATGAGTATTAAAGAAGCCTTGTGCTTCCTTCAGGAAGTATGAACCAGGTGAAAAGAATTACTGACAGACAGTGCGGCCGCCATGGGGTTGCAGAAGAGCTATAAAGGCTCTTCAACTCTCTTTTGAATACAGCCTTCGCTCTTCTTCAATCTCCTGCTTTAAATATTCATTCATCTTGCAATATTTCCTTGCTACTCTGCATCTGCACATCCTCAGCATGAATAGACAAGGAATCAAGAACTCTTCGTCACTACTCAGTCAACTTTTGTCGTCCGATGCGCAGCAAACCACTCTCTTAACTTATCACAAGACATTAAATGACTTTCTTCAGAAAGCATCCTTTCAAACCTGTGCCTCCGGTAAGGCTTAATGACACCTCATCTTCATCCTTCTACTTTGATTTCTCATTCAAGACTACAGCTTCTTTCAATGTCCCTTCCACACAGCTGTCTGTTGACAGAACCTCAAATAGCCAGTCTCAACATTCTGGCAATATCAAATATGAAGACAGTATCTCAGATTCTAGGGCTACAACAGAACCTTTGACTCATGATGATTTGAAAAATCGTCGCTATTGGTGTGAGGCACGGCGGGTTGAAATGAGTCTTAAGATTTGCCATGCTAGAGATAAAGTATAGCGAAATAATAAATATGTTCACTGTGTGCTTTATGTGATGAAAACATATCTCCCAGACAATTTGCTCCCTGATAATACAAGGCTCCAGCTGCGGAAGCTGCAGAAGAAGGAGGAGAAGAAACAACAAAGAGAGAAAGAGATGCAACAAAAGAGACGTCTGAGCACATTACAACCCCGGCCATCAACTCGCAATTAATGAAAGATGGAATAACTGCTTATTTTTTGAAGAGGCTCTTTGCTCTCTGGAGGAAAATTTTGATGCTGCCTGGCCAGATCCGACACAGTATCTACCCCCGAAGGGCAGGGAACCTACCCAGAGGCCAGACGCAGCATACGAACCAAACCCGAGCAGAATCAACGTATTCGAGGGATATACATTCATCTTCTGCGATGTTGGTAGATTTGAAGATTTACAGGGGCCAATTACAAACGGCCATGGAAAAGCTTTGCTATATGAGATGGAACGAGGGAGAACAACAGCGGATGATATAGTGAGCTACATGAATCAAGTTGCCGGGAACAAAGGGTTGGGACATTGCGACGGAAGTGGAGGCGTTGGTCTCGTGCAGTTTCGGAAAGCAGACCAACACTGTGATTGGGATGCAGAAATGGAGAAGCACGTCGCGGGGATAACAGGCCAGAAGATTGTTGAAACGAGCGAGTTTCTGGATGCCATACTTGGGAATGACGCATCTTCGCTTCTCCGACCTCACCCTAAGGATATACCTCCAGGTCAATCAGAACGACTCGACGAACAAGCGCTGGTAAATGAGAGCGATCCTGTTCGAATGGATGTTAGCGACACACAAGCTCTCAGCCACCCATCAAAACGATCCCGCACACGGACATTCGTCAGCAAGTTCAAGACATTCGATGACGGCTTTGACATAGATTCTATTCCGGTGTATACTTTAGAGCAGGGTGATGGATCAGAACAAACCTCTCAAGTGCGTGTCTTTCCCAATTTAATTGTTTATTTTCGTGGCCATTAACGCTTCCTAGGCTATGATTACGGAGTCATTGCCGGACCAATCTCAAACAAATCTCGCAGTGTCTGAGGGCGAGGATATGATCTCAGAACTTCTACCGGGCGTCGCTGCGATGAAGGTACACCTTGCTGAAAGTCGGAAGCGAATAAAATCGACTCCTCCGCTTGAAACATCGCAAAAACTCAAGACAGCAAAGTTAAATGTAATGGAGGCGGTCTGACAACGTCGTGAGGCTGTTGACGAAGCAGCCATGCAACAACGGGAACAAGAAGTTGCGTCCTTCTGTGAGATGATCGAAAGTGTTGATATCGGAGGATTGCGGAACCTTGCAATCATTCAAGAGATGGTGGTGCCAGTCATGTCTCGCGAACAAATAGACCCGGTCGAAAGTGTCCGATACGATGAGCGCTGGAATGGCCGAAAGAATTTTAAAAAGTTCCGACGAAAGGGACATGGCTGTTCAATGCCTCGTACGGTTCGGCCTGTTATTGTTCCCCTGGAAGAAGTTAGGAGGAAGGACTTTGGTCTTGGTGAGGCGTCCTGGAGTACAAGCCAACCCAGGGCCGCGCGTCATCCTACCATTGAAAGGAATGAGGGAACTTTGAGCACTTCACAGCCCATTATTACCCGAAGCAAATCACCCAGTCCACCTGCAAGAGTTGGTAAGCGGCCCCGAGATACAAGAGATGCAAGGGAGTCTGATAGTGAAGATGGTTTGAAATTCCGCTTCCGACGAAGGAAAGGAAGATGATATTATTTCAAGGCTGGATCTCAAACCAAAACCCCGAATGATCGAAATACACAGCTAGCTAAATTGGATTGTTGAGAAACAGCTCATATTCTGTCGCTGTTTTATATACTTCCCTTGTTCGCGCAAGACATTTCTTACTTGTATCTCAGCTTCCAACTGTAGACGCAGCAGTAAGTATACTCTCGCGACCCAGTCGATGCCCCGATTTTCGACGACCGCCATTCTCTTGGGACAGAGTTGCAAAATTTGATTCTTATTAAAGGAAGCTGAGATATGTTTTAACAATTGCTTTTTAACTATCTGGTTTTAAGAAGCGCGTGATTTAGCATCCAACCAAAGGCATCTACTCAGAATGATAATGTAGAGCCAACTAACTATATATTTTGAAATTATATAACTGGAAGTGACCGATGCCCACACTGTAAGACCCAAAGCACGCAAGAATCACAAACGAAAAAAAAAACCCAACGGGAACAACTGGTTCGAACATCAACGGCTCTGTCTGAGTTGTGAGAATAGTTATGGAAATTGTACTTGGTTGCTTGAAAAACTGGCATTGCGACAGTTATGTAGCTTGGGCCAAGATGGTAGAGTTATTTGGGACGAGGCGAAGGTTGCTGCGTGAAATAAAAAAGCGACGAGGTTGTGCGATCGCTCTCAGGATAAACTGCCTATTCAAAGATTCAGCGGGCCAGGAAACTTCCAAACGCCGGTGCGTTGAGAGTAACGATGTCACATCAACCTCTGGATTTTGCGTCGGGTAAGGTAAGTCGAATTCTGAATTATTAGCTTGTTCAAATTGTAGAGGGTCTGTATGGTAGAAACGTACGACGATTAACAACGGTGGCATCAATTGCTGCTGTGGTGACTGCTTTTGCACTGCCAATGTCATTGACGATCCAGGGACTTGAAACCTATCAAACCAAGTTAGATAATTCTCTTTAGACGCAAGCAAAGTAACAAACCTGGGGACTATCAAAAAATTCCAAGGTTCCCCCGAAAAGCATGCTTTCAAGAAACCGACCCGATTCGCCTGCTTGTGCTCCATGTTCTTCCTGCTCTTGACTATTCCAATTGGGAGCGATCACTCCTCTGGGTGTCACCGGCCGACCATTGTATAAGTAGGTGATGAGAAGATGCCCACCAATCTCATGGAACAGGAGGTGGGCAAAAAGAAACTGATAACGGCGGAATTCTCGCTGTGAGCTGCTGGATGATACCATGCTTTCTACCAGCTAGATAGTTGTTAGTAGGCAAAATTGGACTGGATTGATGAGGCACTGCCAGGCTACAAATTCATACCTTCTGATTCAAGCAAATAGCTTGTAACTGCACGTCGAAATTACCATCCCAAATGCCACGGGGATGGTAAGCGGGGATCCGTGGATCAGTCAACTCACCATCAAGTACGATAAGAGGTGTTTGTTGCTGAAGTATCTCCACAAAGGCATTAATATGTGATTTCACCACCGCATCCGTTGCCCCCTGAAAAATTCTGGGAAATTCAGATAGGTTATGGTCGAATAATTTGACAAGCTCCACCATGGCATTTTTTGCTTGATCAGTAGACAGTAGAGACAGAGCAATATCAAGAGCAGACGCAACATAAGTGTACTCAGATGTGTTCGGCAGTTGGGGAGGGACTTCTGGAGAACCTTGGGTACGCTTTGCAAGTCTATATCGCACTTGGTCCGACATGTTTTGAGACGAAGAAAAGGAAATACTCGAGAGTGACCGTTTATGCGATTGTCTGAGAGCGTTTATTTGAGGTTGTTGCGGTTGTTAAAGGGGGCTATCAGCTTGAGAGAGTGGCTAGCATGAGCTATATTTTGATTGTATACCGCTCTCTGTGTTGTTGTTGTTGTTCTTGTTTTGTTGACGCGCGTGGTTAAGACAGAGGTCCCGGTGTTCTTGCAGTTTTCCTGCACAAAACATAAACCTTCCTTCCTCCTGGTCTGATTGAATGTCTGTCATCCTCTCTTGCTTGATCTCTTGGGGGCGTACTGGTTACATAGTTAAGGGCAGAGTGTTTTGTCCCCCGAGATAAAAAGGCACATCAGCGCTTCAAAAAGGCTGGAACAGCATTTGTTCTCTTGATGACCAGCTAAATCCAGTCGGGGCTGTCACAGAGACAGGCACCCCGTTGTGACCTATTAAATGAATGAGAATAGCCGTCATAGAACAGTGAACACTGGCAGAAATACCTAGAAGAGTTCAGTTAGAATTCCGTAACCATTCTTCCCAATTAACTTACTATATATAGTATTCATTTGGTCTGCAACTCACGCGCCGCGTCTATTACCCATATAGTTAGGTATTCCGTAGAGGATCTTTGTAACTGAATACGGGGCGCTAGTCCGTACTAGGAAGGCCGAGGCTTCCGAGGTTCCGAGAGCTCCACATAAGTAGCTGTCACTGGCCAGATCATAAGAACCAACCAACCGCGCTCAACCTCTCTAATCGCTCTTTATACAAATTGTATCTAGCGACAAGTCACGCACTCGGATTCAGTTTTCTTAGTTTGAAATACTAAGTACTCAGTTTTAATAACATTACCGCCTTATCATATTTGTTCTCTACTCACTATGGCTTTCACACCCACGGGGACTGTGAGGCTGGCAGATCTTGATCACGCAAAGGCTGCCATTCTGAAGCGGGTGCTCTCCACTGTTCTATGTAGTAGAACCACGAAAGATGTTTTTGCTCAGGTTATAGACGGCTTGCCTATAAAATCAACATACGAGTTAACAATAACTCGACGTTATGAGCTTCTGTCACGCATGGAACCTTCTCAACGGTCCCGATTGCTTTCTGGCCAGTTTTGTAGCTCCTCTGAGCTGTTTGATAGTCTGAACTTGAACGCAAGAGTCCGTACACTTTATATCTTCTTTTCTGCTGTTTGAAGTCTAATATGCTGATTTGTTATAAAGACGGCTGAGTTATATCAGATGGCCCCACTCTACTCGCAGACTTTTAACCTGTATCTTCTGGAGTTGGTTGCGGTTGCGGTTCATGATTTGGCGGCAACCCTGTTTCACCGCTTTCATCCGGATGGAGAACCTCGCCTGGAACGAGTAAATGAGCCTAGTTCTCAACAGCAACAACAAGGCCCCATATCACTGTCCACAATGTGCTATCTCAGAAGGAATATTTACCCGAGAGGTGTATGTGATGTGGTTGGATACTGGGCTGAAGCTCATGTATTTGGTGGGGTTGTTGTCTTTGATAGGGGTCCTGATGAAGGAGCAAGAAAAGTCAGCCCCGCTAGGTCAAAACATTGCTCCCCCAAGCAAGGAAAACCTCACGTACTGACTTTGCGTCGAAATCGGCGTTTGCGTCGCAGTGTTACGCCGCCTACGTGCATCCTCCCTATCCAGCAGATATGTTTCAACTTGTAGATCATCAGATCGAGCAGTTCGCCGCTTTGGCAAGTCAACAGAAGAATGATACTTGCATCCTACCGTTTATCTGTTCGCCAGGCGCTAGAAAGCTAAACCCAAACTATGCTTTTCTGAACCTGAATATTTATCGGGACAGGTATGAGCGCCAGTTATCACCTATTCCTCGCGGTGGGTATTGCGTGAGGCGCCTTGAAGATGACTCTGATTTGAAGAATTTTATCAATAAAGCAAATCAGATGTTTTCAAAATAATTTAATTAAGCACGTCAGTATGTTCCTGAGCTGCGGCAATATTTAATGAATGTAATTTGAATCTCTGTTTCTATTCCAGGCCATGTAGCTTGTTTAGTGGTTTGCTAGGAGCCCACTCCAAAGCTATTACCAATCAGTGTTGGCCAAATCGTAGAATTGTTGTTGGTGTGTGCCTCTATAACTTATATAACTTACCATTCGCCCTAGCATTCAGCACTCATTCCAGTATTTGGCACTCGCCCCGTCCTAGGTTGGTAATAGTGACCATGCGAACGGCCACTACTATGCAAGAGGTAGCTTTAGAGATTAAGAATGGCTTTGGTGGCAGCGCATATGCATCGTGCGTTGGATGTAGTTCCCAAAATCACCTTCCATCAAAGTTATGATACATTCTTGAACAGATTGGTCCGCACGTTAGCCGCGAGTATCAGCAGGCAGATTGAGAATTGGATTGCTGTAAGAATTGCAGGTTTGTCTAGATGTCTTGCAAGAAGATGCCCCTTGGGTCGAGTATCAAAATGATGTGTCACAAATTTTGCAGTATATCACAGTTACAGTACGGAGTAAGTACAGGCTAATTATTGTCTCTTGCTTGACCAGGTCAGCTGGCTATGTGTCATTTGTTGATTGGTGTATCATACGATAGTACAGTTATATAACATATTGTATAAGGATTAAGAGTTATTACTTGTTTGTCACTTCATAATTTCTGCTACTATAGAATTCTACAACTTTCCTAGAGTCACCTGCAACCATGGGAATCAATACTGGTTTTGATATGATGCCTCCTCTCTCCAAAGGAGTCATGGATAGACATAATTGAGGCCAATTTATCGACATCATCAAAGAGCATTACAAGAATGACACCCAGGTTGAAATAAAACCAAACTACATCAACTTCAACGCTGGTGAACACCCTAAGCTCCCCTTTGAGAGTCACAAATTTCTGCAATTCAGTTCAAAGGTCTCCGGGGCAGTTGCAACAAACTCAGGGATAGGACACTATATCAATACTGTGACACGCGTCGCACTGGCTAACTTCGGTTCTCATATTCTGTATTGGAATGAAGCAGTCAACCAGTATGGTGTCTATGATTGGAATCGCGTCCGCGAGTCCATCAGATCTTATGAGCAGGTTTGTATTGTTGCTGTTGCTGTTCCTTGACAATGTCTAATTCCACCACGCACAGCCAGATGATATTGAGCCACTCAACACTATTGCCCATTCCTCAACAGCACTGATCCTCTTAGAGAGCTCAATATCCCGCTCTTTGAAATCAAAGACATTCATGGGAAAGGCAAAGGTCTCATCACCCATTTCAATATATCCAGAGGTACCTGCATCCTGTGTGAAAAACCGCTCATCATCGCCCAACACAAGCTGCATGAAGACTTGGAGCTGCTGCTTGCAGCAAAGCTGAAGGCCATGCTGAGGACATCACAGAGTCAATTCCTATCTCTCCACAATAACTTCCCAGGCAGGTATCCATTCAGCGGCATTGTCAAGACAAATGCCCTGCCATGTGGATCCAGTTCCATTGTCAGTGGCGTCTACCCCACAGCATGCTTAATCAACCACAGCTGCATTCCGAACACCCATAATAGCTGGAACAGCCGCGAGGGACACGAAACTATCCACGCGATCCGACCAATCAAAAGCAGAACAAAGATCACGATTTCATATGATCATGGGGGCCCATCAGGTGTACGACAGAGATTTCTGAAAGAATCCTTCAGTTTCGCCTGCACGTGCAGCGGCTACACTCTCACCCCATCATTCCTAAAAGCGAGCGACAACCGACGCAATATATATATATATATATCGCAAATCCAGAGGCTCGACGAAGCGATTGGAGATCCCTTTCACATGATGAACCACCCACATGAGAGCCTGCAGGACTGTTACTCGCTGTTCCGAGTCCTTGAGCAGGAATTCAACAGGCATGCTGGAGCCCTGGTTGCCAGACTCTACTATGATGCTTTTCAGATCTGCATCGCTCACAAAGACCAGGCACGGTCAAGTATATTTGCTGAAAGAGCATATAAGGCTAGGGTTATCTGTGAGGGTGAGGACAGCCCTGACACACTGTGTATGAAATCTCTTGCATCCCAACCAGCAGATCATAGTAGCTTTGGAGTGTGCTCCAATAAGTGGCAAACAACAAGGGAATCGATACCCAAGGGCCTAGATATGTTACAGTTTGATAAATGGTTGTTCAGGCAGGAAGGCTAAGACATTAGTAGCTTGAGGTAGAATTGAATGACAAAGGGATCTCCTCCCATGACTTGGCTCGGATAAAATTGATTTGAAGCAAAACAAAAGTGAGAGACGAAGAAATGAGAGAGAAGAGCAAACAAACAAGACACCACAAGTAATACTGTACCATGGGACGTAGGCAAGATAGACCCTGGGCCCGAATATGATAAGCAATGCCAATGGAGCTCGTGGAGTGATTGATTGACTTGTTATCTAGCTAGTGAGCTTTGACGAAATAGGATTGAAAAGCATGTGACTGCAGTAGTTAAGTTACCAATCCAACATTTTATAATATACATCGAAATCTTCTTAAGTCACCATTTGTTCTTCACACTGTTCATTCAAGTCATCTCACAAATTAACTACAGTAACTCTTTGCTTGCTTATTTCATTTCATGTTGTGAAAATCCTCTGTTGAAAGCCTATCAATTGCATACCACTGTTAATTCTGTTCTTGAAGGCTGTGCGCCCATCATGACTTCGGCCAGGCTCATAGAAGAATACTTCAGCAGCCCATCCCCGTTTACTACTCCCTCACCGCCGACCTTCGATGTTGATGCTGCCCGAACGAAAATTCGCCTGTACGATCCCCGTGCTGAAGATGATAAAACAAAAGCCATTTTGACGTCCTTTCTGGATTATCTACCGAACGAGAGCAAATATTCACTTGCAGAATTTATCGCATGTGCATCAGAAGAGACCCTATACAAGCTTTCAAAGCATCTATATACAGCACTTCTATTACCGAGTGAAGTAATCCCTCCCCTTATGTGTATCGTAAGAGTTCCGAATTCTAACGATTGCTGATTATGTAGTCAAAGCGGAATCTGCAACTCCGCGAGTTACTCCTTCATCACTCGACGACGCCGAAGATGACATCGAGGAGGTGGTGTCAGTCATGAACAAAACTCTGACTAGGAATCGATAGAAACTGATGAAGAAACTTTGCCTCAAACGAGATGACTTTCAATGCCTGGCAACCGGCGTTATTGATGTTAATTACCATGGAACTCGAGAATCTCTGACAGGAAACTCCGGCATCACAGAGCTCGCCCACGTAATTCCGTTCTCCATGGGTGCCTGGAGTGATAAGCAGAAGGTATGTATGTCAATCCTTTGGACAATATGATATGGTGTGATGCTAAATCTTCTCGCTAGAAGCATGACATAGCCCAAACCTGGGCAACACTTAAACGCCTCTTCCCCGTTGCCATTGGCTCAAGTGGCATTAATGATCCAACCAATCTGCTATCTTTGTGGTCTTCAATACACAATGAGTTCGGGGCACTGTGACTTGCTTTTAATCCTACAGTAGGTTATGTTGCTGTCTCTTTCTTCTTTTGCACCGAATCACTGCTAACACCCATCAGGGTAGAGAGAACGAGTATAAAATTATCGGAAATAATGATCCGTTATATTGCCATATAAGCTATTCTCCTTGATTACTTTTCCGATCTATCTATCTAATAGCTATACGAAATATATATATGATTTTCTCGCATTGTGCGAGCCAAGGAACTAATAATAAGCGAAATTGCATGGTAATGGGCGAATATGCGTGGTTGGCCGATTTTAGCCCGCATGCTACGGACCATCCATCTCGGCAAGTTCTAACATACCCCCTTCAGCGAA
>LGRN01000707.1:0-10725 GCA_001883825.1 Emergomyces pasteurianus Ep9510 | reverse complement strand
CCCCCCCCCCTTTTCTTCGGCTTCTCTTGCTCTGCAAACCATATATACTCCACAGACCATTGCATGCTATTGATTCCCTTTGTCATGTATTTTCCTTGTTTTCCTCTTTTTTCTTTTTTCCTTGCTTTCTTTGGCCTTTCTCATTACTTTCTCCTTTTATTTTCGTACACAACTCTCTTCAGATCTCCTGGCCCCAGTCCCTCCATATGCCGTCTATTTAAGCAAAAAAAGATTTCCACACTTGATAACCGTTCGTACTATACCCACTTAACTCATCCGCTCAAGGTCTATTATATTATTCTCGTCTATTCTATTATTCTCGTCTATTCTATTCTACTTACCTATTTTATTTAAGTTTTTAAGATTTGATCTCTCTACTTTCGATACCTCTATATACTTCCGTGGACTCCCCATATCTTCTAGCTTTTATTCCATGTACTTCTTATTCTTTTTAATTTCCATCTCGTTTTGCAAGTTCGCTTTTCATTTATGAATTTTTTCTATACTAGTAGTGAATGGGTGGAAGAATTCTACGCAATTTTTGGGGAAGTCGGCATATCATATTGCTTTACCCCCGCGGGCTTAGCTTACAAAAAGAGGCACGCAGCATCACAACAACATCAGTCTTAGAAAGCTTTCTTCCTTTATTTGTTATGTGAGTGAATCAATTGTGCAACTTTGAAACATTCATTCACTACAAAGGGCGCCCTTTTCTGTCAAGTTGAGTATTTGTATGAATATTTTATTTGACCCTTAAAGCTCCTTCAGTACGTTAATCCTACAGGGTATTAAATAGAGTGGCTACATTTATGCCAATGCAACCCCCTGTACTCCGTCATTTTTCGCTATCCATAAGTCCATAATGTCTCCCCCCCCCACATAAGAATTAATATCATACTCTGTACGGAGTAATTACCTGCTCCGTTTCTTCTCCCAAATAGAACCCTCTTGTTAAGCGCCAGCCAAGCATGACTAATTCCAGGCTTGCCGCCCAATCAGGCAGGGGACGTGGCCCAGAGAGGGAATAGGGCTATAGAGATCCCGTGATTGGCCAACTGCTTGACCCACCCAGCGTATGGAATGTGTCAAACGTCACTCAAGAAGCCCCAGACGTCTCACAGGTTCTTCAGCAATTCCTCAAATCCACCACTCCAGGCAGACCATAGCTAGGAGCACTCCAATCCCGTGGCTAGGACCGTGATTACACATCCTCCCTGCTTCCCGGGATGATCTACCTGCCTTTGGTTCCGTTAATGGTGGTTGGTCAACAGTGCAGGCGGCTACATTAACCCTCACTCTGTTGTTTAAGTTTGAGCTGCCATATTATATACTCCGTACGTCCTGTACGGACTACTATAGCTGTCGTTGCTATCGTTTTGCCTCCTCCCACTATTAGATCCTAGACACAGGTACAGAGCCAAGTACTCTGTACCTACAAGGTACGGTACATGCGCCGTACCAGGATAATAGTTCGATGCAGGTACTCATGTCGACTGATTGGAGGGGAAGAAGATAGAGAAGCTGGGCAGCCCTAGTAGTGTACAGGTTCGTGGCGCCGGCCAGCCAGCCAGCCAAAAAAAAAAAAATTAACTAGGGAGAGCTGATACTATCAGATCCACTCTGAAGAAGGGAGAGTGCCAAAGACGCTTTTAGTTCTTTGATGCTTCAGGCGGAAGGACGACTCACCTGTTTCTTTTTATAATTTATGTCCATTTCATTTCCACCTAGTTTTATTTTTGCTAGGAAATGACACACACTGGGGATTTCCCCCTCAGGCGCGCTAAGTATAGGTAGTGGAACTGCCTATACTGCCCTTGTGATCGAGATTTGGATCTATTCTTGTATCATCATACGCCTACCTGGCTGTAAGAGAAAAGGGCGCGAGGAGTTGGATGAATGATTTTCATTGATCAATATATCCTTTCTGGCTAGATTCTCTTTTGATTTGCTCTGTTTTCTGTTTGTTTTTCTCTCTCTCCTTCTCTCTCTCTTTCCTTCGGCCGCTCTCACTGTACACTCGTTTTTTATTTTGTGTTGAATTTGTTTGCTCTCTTCATTGCATTGAATATTGAATATTGAATATTTTATTTACTTCTCTTCTCTTATGTTGAAGACTAAATGTCAAGAAAGAGTCATTCACTTGAACTATTTTGATTGTTTATATTTTTCATTATTCACGACAGGTGCCAGTTTGTTTCACCAGCAACAAGATTTTTGGACAGGCTGTGTTATATATAGTAAATAGCGACATTCTCTTTCATTGTTGACTATCATTCTCCCCATCTGCTATTGTGAAGATTGATCTAATTTTGGGAAATGTTCCATTGTGCCAGTTTTATGAGCTCCTATGGTTATATGCTTCCATGCTTCCTTATCCAGTTGCATTTTGAGCCTGAAGCTTTCGATTCTCAAGACTGATGATTTATATATATGAAGTAAGTGCTTCCTATATCGGCTTTTTCTCCAGAAAACAGAATGCATACATATATTGACTTTAACGTGCTCTTTTTATGTAGCATATTGTCCCGCCATTTATGATCTGCCAAAATGAATCATAATACCACCCAATACCAGGTCCCGCCGGGACCTCACGGCGAGTTCCACTCTTCGCATCTTCATGTACAGAAGATACCCACGTTCCCTTTATCTTCTCCTATACGAGAAGAAATTCCTACCCCCGACGAGTCACCTGGCAGTTCGCAATTGACAACATCAAGGGAAGGCAACCCTTTCGCCTCATCCGAAGACTATTTTGCTCAGGTAGCACCCTTTGAAACCGACGATGCGATACAGTTTGGAAGCCAAACGGAGGAAAACCATAAAACCTATAAACCTCTAGGCGAAACCCTGCAACCTGGCCGCCCTAGCCGGTGGGATTCTATCAAACGCCCTGGCCGAACTATCATGAAACGGAATCCTAAAGAAGCCTCAGCAAACAAGAAGACACGCCCTGGGCTTAACCTCGTAACGAACTTTTCCAATGATACAAAATACAGAAGAGACGCAGTATCAAAACGTCGACAGTCGGTTGGTAGAGGTTTTATCGATCTGAATGATCTTAAGCTACTCTCAAAAGGGAAGGAAACTGCCAAACCAGTGAATGAGAACAGGTTGCTGCCGGAACGGAGACCATCGTCAACAGAGGGTTATGTGGAGATCAAAGACAGTGTGACGGTGACTTCACGGGGTCTGCACGCCACAAACCGTGTTAAACAAATGAGGAAATCCCCTCTGGATGCTTTACGGGCTTCTCCTAGCAAAATGCAGGATTTGTCACCTTCCGATCGCCCTATTATGATTGGACTAAGTATTTCATACAACAATGCTGGGGCGGTACCTCCGGCCAAGGCCAAAAGGCTTGGAGACGAGAGCACACCAATTAAAAACACCCTTGGGAGCCCAAACAGTCAAAGGAGCACAAACACTACACCGATTACTCCCACTATCGTTGTCACGCCCGCGAGAGAGGATAATCCTTGGGACTCTTTCAGTGGTGGCGGAAGCCCGGAAAAGCGCCATACTCGACCAGCCTCAAGCATCTATTCTCAACCTACGCCACGAGTGAAAGATGGCCGGCCCCCATCGATCATTCCCCCCGTCCCCGCCATCCCCGCCTCTCATTCGGTTTCCAAACCCATTGAGGTTGTTGATGTATTTGTCGACCAAGCTTCAACACCCGCGCGGAGACACCGTGCCTTTTCCGTAGGGACGGTATTTGAGGACGACTCTCCTGTATATAGACGAGCAAGTCGGCCACGATCAATGTCAGACGAGAGCAGACTGCAAGTGGGAAAATCCAGCAGGTACAGTATTGACACCATCGCTACGAGGCCTCGATCACAAGGATGGTGGAACCTGTTACTCTCCCCTCTGCTTTCAAGATCAAACACCATCGCCAGTAAAATAAGTTTTAGATCGCCCCAAGATGAAACACCACCGGCTGTTCCCCCATTTCCGTTTGCAGTTTCACATTCGCTGCAAATTGACAATGGTAGATATGGAGAGAAACACTTTGAAGACGAAGTTTCTTTCTTTTCGCCAGATACCCCATTTAGTAGCGAGGAGAAAGAAAGTGTTTGGGCATCTGCTGCGGGTACGGTTGGCAAACCAAGTGGTGAACGTGAAGGATCCGACTCTGACAATGATGATGAGTGGGTTGATGATGATTGCTCACAGATGTCTTCACGTCAATCAAGGGATAAAACTTCTCACATTTCCACGGTTTCTGCACAAACGATTCCGTTCATGATCTCGAGCCCTACCTCAGCTGGATATACGCAGGAAAATTTCCACAAGGGTGTACATGTCCCATCTACCAAAGAACAAATCCCTTCCCCTTTGCAATCCGTGAGTCCAGATACTGGAGTTTTTTGTAACAATCTTGCAGCTTTCCCACCTGTTCCAGGGGGCAACGTCCGAATCCAAAATAAAAACCCCAACAACCCATTTTTTCAACGATTTGCGGATAGTGTAAGAAACGGAAGCGATGCAAGGGAACGTTCGAATTCTGATTCAACCGTGATCGAAGACGAGCCAGATGTTTCCCCGAACGTTCGTCAAGCTACTGTAACTCCACTACTCAGAGCTGCGCCAATCGGTCCGTTCCTAACTGGCCCAACGGCGCCTTTGCCACCGATTCCTCGTCGTGTATCTCCCCGACGTGTATCTCCTCCACCCAAATCCACTGACATCTCACCAAGTCCAAGCGTGGGAACGTCAAACACACAGCCACCCCCTTACTCTCCACCGAAGAAGATCACAAAAAATTTTCGGCGGTATAGGGCTCTCTTGCCTTCTGACTTGCAACCACAACCTCAATCTCTAGGACCTGTGTCCTCTGAGACGCAGATGCAAATGACCACGAGAAATGGAATACTGTTGTCTAACATTCAGCAACCTCAGCCTCCGTTGGCAACTTATAGTGCTAGAAACAATTCTCTACCGCGGGGCGTTCTACCACCCCGCCCGCCAAACAGTCATGTCCACGTTTCAGACGTCGAAAGACCGGCGAATGTACGGGCAAATAACGAATATAGGCGTCAGAGATTGGAAAGAGAAGATCAAGTGGCTAGGAAGGTAGGAGGCCTATGGCGCGGTAGGGGCTGCTTTAGCAACAGGGGATGTTTTGGTAGATCTGGTCGAGAGGGTAGAAATAGACGCCGGTGGTACGTTGGTATTGGAGCCGTTTTAATCGTCACCATTATTGTCAGTGTTGTACTCGCTGTCACGCTCACCAGAAAGCGTGATGATTCCCCCGAGTCGCGCTGGCTGAATCTTACCGGCTACCCACCGATGCCAACTGGAGTTTCAACCGTTGCAGGTCCGAACGCAGTCATCGCGAATTCTGGGTGTATACGCCCATCATCCATGTGGAGCTGTGCATTACCAAAGGAAAAGCATGATGCAAATCTGCCGTTTGACCCAGACCAACCAAATTTCAGGATCCAGATAAATTTTCAGAACGGCACTTTTATTCATAGCACAATCCCTTCCAATCAAGCGGCCCGAAAGCGATCAATCTTCACATTCCTAGAAACGTTAAACTCCACTCCCTCGGCTCTCCGTCGTCGGCGATCGCTGCATAGGCGGGGCGGCGGGTTATCCCCAATTCCCGCCCCGCCAAGGATCGAGGAGCAGGTATTTCTCGGAAACACATCCGATGGAGTAAATGCACCTTTTGCCGGGGAAGATACCCCGTTTTTCGCAACTTTCCTATCTCCTGAGCCGATAACAATATCCACCCGCCACCGACGAGATACACCTACACCACATGTCACAGACCCGGATGACCTAGCCGACGCCATCCCCAATCCAGCCCACAACCCAGACGGAACTGCCGCGCCCGCAAACCTCCTTCCGCTCCCAGTCGCCCAGCCAATCCGGTTATACGACCGCGGCCTCCGTACCGAACATTACGGCTTCTACACTTACTATGACCGTTCCATCTTGCTCAAAGCTGACAGGCCGTTGAACAACGACTCCAACACATCTGTGGTTCCAGACGACAAAAATGGCGGTTCATCTCGGTCCGCCGCCCGTTTCCGCTGTACCTGGACCCAAACTCGGTTCCTTGTGCAGATCTGGACGTCGCCCTCGAAGAATAAAATGCGCTTAGTCCCACAATCATCAGCAACCCCATCCGATACACCCAGCAAAAAATCTTCCTCTTCCTCCCCCTCCCCGGACTCCTCCACGCAATTCATCCACACCTCTGTCACGGACTTCACGCGACCGGGCTCCTTCCCATATCCCATAACCATCGCTTTGGACCGGCATGGTGGCGATCCAAGTTCCAAAATGGTCTATTGCTACCAGCTCGATTTGGAACAGCGGTACATTATGGATTCAAAGAGGGTGCAAATAGAGGATCGTGGTTTTGGAGGTCACTTGGTCAATCCAGGGCTTTTGCTTGGTAGTAATAATTCTTCGGCTGGGGGGTTCGATGGCGGTGAAGGGGGCTGTCGATGTGAATGGAGAAATTGGCTGACGACGAGATAAAATGGAAGGGTAATTAGGGTGTTTTAATTATTTACATTCTGCGGAGTACTTGTGGAGTTATGGAGTAAGTTATGGAGTACTTAGAAATGCTCTTGTGTACGATGAGTTGATACGGAGTAGTTTGATTAATTTGATTTCTGGAAAGCGGGATGTAATTTTGTACTGAAGTTTGACAGGACTAATGGCGAATAATAATGCGTGCTTGCTTGATCGAGATATTTATTGTCCGCCGCGCCTTTCTGTGTTTTAATTTTTAATTTTTCTTCCCTCTTAACTGTTCCTTGCTCTTGTTCTAACTATTGTCAGCCTCGTCTGGCGGATTTATTAAAGAATTATGATATTTGATTCGCGATGACCTGAGGTGTTGGTAGCGTGAAACTGTGGACGCAAACCACGAACAAAATGCTAAGTCCACGTACTTTTTGCCACTGCCCAGGATCAGCCCCTAATCCACACACAAATTTTATCCACCGCCGCAACCGGTCGATGTTAATTTATGCATAAAGAAGCGAAAGTATAGGAAAAAGAGGCATTCCACAGTTGCAGCTAACAAACCACTAGTAATTAAGTTAGCTGGAATGGCCAGAGGAATGTAACCATGAATCCACGAGCTCAGGCTTCAAGTAGGCTAGCAGCGGGCAGTGGCCACACTTAAATATATCGGCGGAATTCCCCGCCCAGATGGTAGAAGCATGGGCCGGGTCAGACGACAAGTGTCTGTGGGAACGGAAGACGCTTATTATTAGCGAGCCGACTCGCAGAACAACATTTTGACTAAGAGAGAGTGTGTGTGGAGTTGATTTTGTGGTGTCGGCTAGATTTGATTCGTATTTCATATTCTATTTCCCTTGAACGGATCTTCAGTTAAAAAGGCTCTGTTGCACCCCATCAATCCCATCTCATACAACTTGTCGCCCTCGTATTCCGTACATTTGGGGTAATAGGCGTCAAAGCGTCCCCCGTGGAGAAACCAATCTCCAGAAACAATTCATGGATGTCTGGTCTGACAGCAAGGCGAAGTTCAACCCGGCCAATGAGTTGACCCCCGAGCTGCGGGGTGTAGCCTGTAAGCAAGCTTAAACACGGCGCAACGTCTTGGCGAGTTACGCCCTCCCTAGGGCCTTGGCGGCTATTAGGGACGATCAACAGTGGGCAATCCGCAGCCCCCTGAGGTGTATTTATTATTATTATTCCCCGTATTTATTCCCGATTCGTGTGGGAATTCGAGAGTGCTGGCGTCCGGTTGGTTGTTGTGCTTCGGTGGGGAAGATCATTGTTCTTTTGAAAGCTAATACAACCTGTTCCAAGTTGCCAGTCGGGAAATTGGTTCCAGATGGAGGCGCCGAACGTTTGCAGCGGAACATGGTCGTTCAAGTGGCGGCGTCTCCTCCTGGGTCTCCTCTTGCCCCATTTTTTGCCCATCTCCGCTCTCAATGAACACTTTAGCAACCTCTTTCCTTTTGAACGGTGCTCAAGCCCTTGGCGTCCCAACCCAAAACAAAATACCAATTTCAAGCTAGGTTCGTTCTCCGCTCGAGGATTGGCAGATATCCCTGTATCTGTCTGTCATGCCCACATGTCCAAGTGTTAAATCGACGCTTGGCAGACTCAGGCTGGTGTACGGGGTACTCCGTACGACATGATGGATCCCATCCTGCTATGTTTTGCCATAAGATGGGGGTGAGTAGTGCCATTAAGACTTGGGAATAAAGATCCCAGCTGTCCCCGCAATCCCGGTTCTCGCTTTTCTCTTCTCATCCCCATCGTCTTTTGACGACCTCCCTCCTTGCTCTTCTTTGATAGGCGCTCCACCTCACCTCAAGGCCTTTCAATAATCCAACGTTACTATGTCGTCCAACGAACTGAGGGAGGGTGGCTCGTCAGAGAAGACCCAGCCCCTGAAACAGGTTCAGAGCCCTGGCGTGGTTGAAACGATGGAGCGCGTGGAAGAGCCGAAGAAAACGTTCTGGGAAAAGGTCAAACAGCCCGGTTCGGTGTACCAGATTCTCATCTCCGCTGTCATCGCCATTGCGATCGGTATGGCTGTGAACACAACAGTGGATGAGGTCCCTGTTGCCGCCATTGATCTCTGTGGTATTCCCGGCCAAGTCTGGTTGCGTGCTCTCAAGCTTATCGGTGAGTTGGAACGAAATTCCCACCGACCCAGCCCCTAAAATCCGAACCAGAAAAAACCCCCTCCTTACCCTAGGGGAAAAAACAAAGGAAAAACAAACCCCCCTCAGCACAGGAACACATCATTGCGTGTGGTCTTCGACTCTTCGACTATTTCTCTTGCTAATTTCCTGTCAGTCCTTCCTTTGATTACTGTCTCTCTGATCCTGGCCGTTCAACGACTGAGGGAGATGTCGCGCGGCGGAGCTCTTCTTGCCCGTTGGACCATTGGATACTATCTTTTTACTACACTGGTTGCCATCTTGCATAGTACAATCCTCGTGGCATTAGTGTGGAGCAAACAGTTCACCGAAGTCGAGCCAGATGCGCGCTCTATCGACAAAGACTTACAAAAGGACATCGACGAACGTTCTGTGTACCAGGCACATGACATCGTCGTCGAGCTTTTCGAGACCCTAATGCCAGACAACATTGTCGCTGCTTTTGCCGAAGACATCCTCCTTGGTGTTCTCGTGGTATCTATTATCCTCGGCTACATGATTAGGGATCCAGCCACCTCTCCAATCCTGCGGGTCGTTAGGGAGATTGAAGGGCTCATCACCGTCGCCATTACTTTCCTCATCAACATGGCGCCGATTGGTATTTTCTTCTTGATCATGCCGAACCTGTTCAAACTCGATATCAAAGAGGTCGGCATAAACTTGGGCATGTTGATAGGCGCAGGTCTCTCTGGCATGGCCATTCAACTGCTTATCGTATATCCTGTCCTCTACTATGCTGTTTTGAGGAAGAATCCTTTCACATATTGGTTCCAAAACTCACCAGCATGGGTCACCGCATGGGGTACGGCATCGTCCGCAGGCACTATGCCGGTGACACTGAAGTGCCTTGAAGAACGCGGAGTCCCAGACACAGTAGCCAAGTTTGCAATTCCACTTGGCACCCTGGTCAACATGGACGGGTATGATTTCTAAAGCCCATTGTGTAACCTTACTTTATGAACATGTCCATCCGTACGTACTTGTAAACTAACACTTCACTTATCCTACCAGAACCGCCATATACCTCCCCATAACCGTTACTTTCCTCGCCGCCACGCAGGGCCAGGTCATCGGTCCCGGGCAGTATGCCGTGGTTTTCTTGACTGCGACGCTGGCCTCAATTGGAACCACGCCAATCCCAAGCTCTTCCCTTGTCCTAATCATCATGATTGCTAACAGTATCAATGTTGAAGTGACGGGCATGTATGGGGTGATAACTGCTATTGACTGGTTTATGGACCGTTTCCGAACCATGACCAATGTCACCGGAGACCTTTATGGTGGTTCCATCGTCGCGAAGATCACGGGTATCAGAGATCCGATTGTAGATGCTGATGGTACTATAATTGAATCGACTGAACAAGCTGAACGGTCAAAGCGAAACAGTCAAGTTTAAATAAAATTGAAATACCGATAATAGGTATGATGAGGGGTACGGGAAAGGGGAGGGAGAGGGGGAGTTGGAGATCTTGAGCTTTCCCAGCCCAATATAATCAAATACCAAATTCTGGAATGTAGATATTTAACATTTTCCCATGTATGGGAGAGTGTGTAAGACATTTCGCTGCATCCCATAACAGATTCAGGCCAAGTTCCCGTTGCCCACGTATATATCAGCTCTCGTTGGAGCTTCATGAAATGAGCTTAGCCGTGTATTTATTTGTACTTCTGTTTGTTGTTTTCATTCCTGAGATTGTCAAAGTACTGCGTTACATCTTTGGCTGTCAAGTTTGGCGGGTACCTGGACACAGGATAGAATAAATTAGAGAGTCCGCAGTATAAGGGAAAGTCGTAGGGAGAAGACACGCTTACTCGCTGCGCTTTACTAGCTTTTGAACGCAAAGTATATCTCCATTTCCAAGTTCTGCCCTTAGGAAAGTTGAATTAGGGTCTACGTTGAGGACCATCGCAGGCTTCACTTCCTGCAAGTTGGGAAACAAAAATGTTGTCCTCCATTAGCCTTAATGGAATACGTGGAAAAAAAAAAAAAAAAAAAAAAAGTTGGAGTTGAATGCTTACTTCGTGAACCGAAAATCTCGTATCCTCTGACCAC
>LGRN01000706.1:0-10763 GCA_001883825.1 Emergomyces pasteurianus Ep9510 | reverse complement strand
CCACGCCATGGACCTTTCATGGCCATGGGGCCTTTCCCGCTCCGCGCCTGCCCCCGCCCCACTCAATTGAAGATAATATAGAATAATGCAATACGCATTAGTTAGCAATCAATCAATAATACATTTTTCACCAAGCACATAGCTTTGTTTTCGTACCAGGCTATGGAGCGAAGCTGGAGAATTTCTGAAAATTTTTCATGATACTTACACTTTCATTTTACTGGCTTCTCTAGCCAATATCGATGCTGAATGAAGTTAATTTTTCTGTCTTACCCAGCAACGGGTTCATATTAAAAATGTCTCCATTTTCAATGAGCCAAACAGACAGGAATATGTACAGACAAATGCGTAATCAAATGGACGGGAAATCTGGCGGGCTTTGACTGTGGGTCCTTTGGTCACCACAGAATCACAGAAATTGATTCAATGACCTCTGGCGTCCACAGGCCAGCATGGCCACAAAGTGGTCAATTTTGAGCCTACCAGGTCCATGAACCGCGATTCATGGACCTCTCAGGCCTAGTGGCTCCTGTCTCCCGCATGGCAATTTATGTCACTGGATCTACTGCACTTGGCTCTTAAGCTCTGGTCACAAAATTCCTTCTCTTGATCAATGTGCTAGTGCCTGCACGATGTAGTCTCTGACTCTTTGTCAAGCTGCTTCTGCTGCTGTGCCTGTGGTCTGATTAAACTTTGACTCTCAGATTTGCACCCTAGCCCGTCCTCAGTCAATTAATTAATCTCTATTTTAGATACAGGGCCACTCAGGCTGCATGAGCTCCAGTACAGGTCCTGAAGAGCCCTAGGACTTTTTGTTTCTTGTTTGTACATATTTCCGTCTACATGTATAGTAGAACACTGCATAGCTGGCTGAGGGCGGCTGGGGCAGTCTATGAATAAATAATAATAATAATGTAATAATAATAATAATAATAATAGTGCCGCCCGTCATCCAGCGTCGCCCGTCATCCAATGTCGCTCGTCATCCAGTGCCGCCCATCATCCAGTGAAGCGATTTTAGGTCTGTTTCTACCCTTTGTGAGATAAAATTTTAGACATGATTACTTTTCAACCAGGCACTAGCTCTGCTTAATAATTTTCACTTGATTATAATTTACAACAAACAAATTTTCATCTATTCACTCTTATTTATGAACACTGGTCAAATAAAATATGAGATAAAGAAAACTCTTTCAGATGCATGACCAAAAGCAAGTATTTCATTATTTAATGCCAAGCTCTTGAGGCGATACTCCTGAGGAAGTCACAATATCCTTTCACCCCGAAGACATATCCAGATACTTTAATATTGGTTTCTGATCAAACCCTATGGAAATGGCCCTCCAGGGTCTGCTGCAGCTCGCCAGTGCTTGGATCCCAGAGCTTGATGGTCTTGTCAGTGGAGCCAGACATCGAGAAGCGGCGGAACGACTGCACACACACATTATCAGCGGAGCCGACCCACCACTGGCAGTCTACACCGATGGTAGCGGCATACACGGGAAAGTGAGGGCTGCTGCATTAGCACCGTCAATTCACATCCAAGAACTCGCTTATCTTGACAAGGAAACGTCTACCACCGTCTATGCAGCCGAGCTTCTTGGCATTCACATGGGTCTAAATCTAATCCTAGCGTCGGACCGACGCAGAGCAGCAATCTTCACGGACAACCAGGCAGCCCTAAAGGCTCTCCAAAACCCCAGAAGATCATCCGGTCAATCCATACTTCGGAGGATCATAGATGCTCTAGACAGGGTCCGCTTCCAGGGCCTTCAGGTGGAATTCTACTGGATCCCGGCGCACCAAGGAATTGAAGGTAATGAATTGGCGGATAATCTTGTAAAGGAAGCGACGGGCTGCAGACAACAACGAGGCAGAAGAGAAAGAATGATCACAGTGAACACTGACAATACCACAGCTACACCTGACTTTCTAAGACACCTGATATCCGCAGCCAAGTCGGAACTTCACCGCCAGACCCAGGTACAGTGGGAGCGGGACTGGGAGAACGAGTCATCGGGGCGAGCCACCTACGCGCTCACACCCGCACCAAGCCCTACAGTCCTCCATCTGCACCACTCCTTACACAAGGCCCTCAGTTCCACCATCGTACAGATGCGCACCGGCAAGATTGGACTACGACAATTCCTATATGAGAGAAAGGTGCCAGAGATCACTGACACCCTATGCGAATGCGGTGGCGGAAATCAAACAGTACGGCAATTAGCGTGCCCTAGGTTTAACAACCTCAGAGCGGAGACATGGGAAAACGGGGAAGGAAGAAGGGAAAGGTTCGATCTCAAGAAGATCCTAACCACGCCTAAGCTAGCTAAGAAGGCTGCAAGATTTATGATCTTAACTAGACTCCTCAGACAATATGAAGCAATTACAGAGAACAAAATACGATAAGGCATGCACTGAGTTCTTTCAGTTTATAGGACAAACAGGAGTCAGGGGGACCCACTGGAGGACCTTGACTACCATCTAGACTGTATTATATGATGTATATTAGCTATAGATACCCATCGTCTGCATAGCTGCGGAAAGCGGCTGGGCCGAATGTTAAATTAAATAGAAGAAGAAGAAGAAGATACTTCTCTTCCTGGGGAATTACTCTCCCTGATTCCCCTGCACATGATCGAATGAGACAGCACAGTCTAAGCTCGCGTGACTGCTTCTCCAGCTCTGAGTATATATATAAGATCCCTTTCACCTTGGATTCATCTTTCTTTCAATTGCTTTTCCACTTCTCATCCTACAACGCCCCGAGGCTGAAACCCATCAAGAGGCCTTTGTGTATTCAAAGGCGACCGAGCGAACATAAAAGAACCTATTTTCCCCCACTGGTGCTCTTCATCATTCTTCTTTCTTTATCTACAGTCTTACATCTAGAGTTAACTCATTGCATGATGAGCCGTTTCTAGTGAGCAGCATTTCTTAAACAAACTCATTTTTCAATCATGACATCAACTAATAATTCTCATGATGGGCTTTATAACACTATCATCATCAGTTCAGATGCAGAGATGAATGAACATCAGCCCTCAGCGTGAAAGTTGTAAAGAAAGAGACTCTACACAGACTACAGCTATTCAGTGTATAAGACTTTATTTAATGACCCAGCGCTCTTCAAACTGTGACAGCCATTGAAAAAACATAAAATACTCAACTTGAACACAGTTTTAATAAGACTCTTTTTCATGTGACTCATGATGAGGCTCTTTCTTTGCTGATATTGAGATAGAAAACCATGAATTAAGAAATTCATAACATTTTCAAGGCAGAGCATGTGAAAAGAAAAGCATTAAAAAAAGAAGTGCAGCATCTGCGTGCAGAAATGAACAGAAAGAACAGATTGATTAACAAGCTTAAGACTGAAGTCTGTAAACTAAAGCATCAATGTCAATGTCAGATCTGTTATATCATTTCATTAACATGAAGAACTCTTCTGTATGAACATCAGTATTGCTTAGAGTGCCTTTCTCTCATTGACGCAACCTGCGGAACATGTTGTCAGGTTATCATTGATGTTATCAAGAGCTACTAGGTAGATATCTCTATGGTGAAAAATCATGAATGATGAAAGAGTAAAAGAGTTGAATGTGTGTTGATTGCTTAGTCAAAGCCAAGTCAAGCCTTGCTGAGATCTTTAGCGTCTGATCTGTCTCTTTTTCAGCTTGACCTTCTATGTTCGTTGTTTATTTAGAAGTCTTCATGAAATCTTTGTTTAAGAAGATTTTAATGTGTAGAAGTGTAAGGGGCCTACGCCGAAGAGGCCGGCATATGATATAGGGCTTATAATACAAAAAGTAGAAAACGTTAAGAAGAGAAAGAAAGAAGGAGTATGACAAGTGTCTGTGTGAGATTCTTTATACACAGAGCAGAAGATTATAAATTCAAAAAGTCCGACCCGTGGGTCAGACTTTTTCTGAGAGCTTTTTGGCGTGCGATCTATTCAGTGGATATCGACATGACAGGCGGGAGTCATGAAGCTCTCATGAGTGAAATGGTTTATTAACTGGGCATAGCTCATCACATTAGTCTCTCTCTTCTTCTGGGTTCGAGGGTGCAGAGGTAGGGTCATGAACAAGCGTCTCTCATTGGTTAAGAGCTGCTGCTTCAGATAGTGTCGAGCCTAAGATCCACAATGAGCAGTCATAGTCAACTCATTTTACAAGGTATTGTCGGCCACGGCCGCGGGGTCGTTCATCTAGTATGTTCTTGATTTCTCATTCGAGCTCGTTGTCTTCCCCCATGATGCCTGGCGGCTGTCAGTCAGAGATTGTTTGAGAGAGGAATGAGTCAGTGACTGCTCGGCGTAAAAGATTTGTATAAAAGACATTATAAATATCAGAGAGAGTGTTCAGACAGTAGTTGTGGCTGTCTAGAACTTTCAGAACTTCATATTTTGCATGTCGGTAGTCCAGCGTGCGTGACGGGCGTGTGATTCAAATATTCTTGAGACTGAGCCAAACTAGGTCGTCAACTTTATACTGCTCGGCAGAGTCTTGTCGTACATTGACTTGATCTTCTTGCTCTTGTTTGACGCTCGTCATTGATGCTTCCGCCCAGTCGCGGGCGTCTTGAAGTTTCGTTACTATATTATCAGCGGCCTCAATGAGGTTGTGTGAGTTCATTGAAAGTTGCATAAATTTTTGAAGATCTAGTATTTTCATGTTGTAGCCATGTGTGAGAAAGAATGAGCTCACACCAGTGAAGACTGCATCTCAGTCATTGATTACAACTTTTATGTAAAGAAGTAGATCATGTCAGTCATCTTGTAAGTAATTACAGAACTTGCAAAGATAATTCTTTACTGTCTATATTGTTCACTCTGAGAAGTCATCAGTCTCTGGATGATAGACGATTGATAGGCGGCGTGTGATCTTCAGTAACTGACAGATTCTTGTTTATAGAGCGCTTACGAACTGTCAGTCTTGATCTGATATAATTGATCTTGACAGCTCATGCATTTGATAGAATGAGCTTTGTAGAAAAGCTTCAGCAACCTGTTCTGTATCTATTTTATCATAAGATTCTAGTATTACACTCTTGCTTAGATGATTAATAATAATTATAATGTTCTTGCATTCTTTGCTCTCAGAAAGGTCTACTGCGAAATCGATGACGACATCTTATCATATTCAGTCTAAAACATTGAGTGATTTAAGAAGATCTTTTTAATGATTCTTTCATGAAATGACTGACGAGCAGTGATTGCAGTTTCAGACAAAGCATTGAATGCTATTTAAGATCTCAGGCCAGTAGAACTCTTGTGATATCATTTAATATAGCTGTTCACGGCCTGAGTGATCAGACATGCATGAGTTGTGCATCTTCTGCATGATTTGTGTGCATAATGTTTCAGACTGTAAGATCTAACATTGTCTACAAAATTAAAGAGTGTCATTATCATCAATGAAGCATTCAGATATGTCAGTTCTTATGTGTAGTTCTGAGAGAAATTGAAGCGTCTTTCAGTGTATGACATTGATAAGAGCTTGAAGCTGTTCATCAGCAAGAGCTGACAAACATCACAGCTCATTCAGTGACATTTTAAAAGACACTTTAAAAGAAGTGTTAAAGACATTGACTGTGTCAGAGATGATTTAAAGTGAAAGCACTTTAACTATTAATGTGTGAATGATTTCATATGCAGTGTCATTATGATTAATCAGTATTTTCAGGTTCAAGATTTAATGTTCATGATTGGTCCAGCGAGTGTTTACTGCATCGAATGACATGTCTTGCTTTTATCAAGAAAGTACATCTATCATGAAGTTCTCTAAGTCAGAACAGTAGTGTATTGTAAAATGAAAGCAGTTAAGAAGCTCTGATCAGCACATCTGACATTCTGTAAGCTTACAGATGATTGTAAAGTGCTTAAGATTCTTATGATTAATTATTATCTCAAACTTTGCAACGCTGTGAAGCTCAGAGTCTCATTCTTTAAGACAGTGAATTATAACAAAAAGCTTTTTATTATAGATCTTATAGTTGCACTCGGCAGGGCTGAGCTTCTTGAACATAAAGATACATGATTATAAGACATCTTCATCATTATATTGCAGTATGACTTCTTCTGTAACATAACCAGAGAAGTCAGCTTTCATGACTGTGTTATGATTAAAATTAAATGTCGCTAGTAGAGGCGCGCTGATGAACATCTTTTTTATTTGTATAAAGACAGCCTCAGCGGCCGTCGATCAGTGAAAGACTGATTTCTTCTTAATAAGCTCTGTGAGTGATTGAGCAATCTTTAAGAAGTTTTGTATAAATTGTTAATAGAAGTTAATGAATTTAATAAAGCTGTGTACACTCTTTACAGTGCATGAGGCTTCTTATTCAAGAATAGCAGAGATCTTTTTAAGATTCATTCAAATGTTCTTGCCCGCTTCTATAATGAAGCTCAGGTATTTTGTAGTCTTGACTTTAAAATTGCATTTGTCTATGTCTATCAGTAGATTGGCTTCACAGAGTCACTGTAACATCTTCTAAACATGTTCTTGATACTCTTTTTAAAAGCTGTCAGTGAAGATAAGAATGTCATCTAGATACATGGATGTGAACTTGTTAAGAAAATCTCACAGTGCTTAATTAATATATTTCTGAAAAATGCTAAAGGCGTTAGCTAGCCTGAACAGCGTGACTATTCACTCAAAAAGATCATATTAAGTCTGAAAAGTGGTTAGTCATTCATCGCCTTCAGCGATGCGGATCTTATAAAACACAGTGATTACATTCAGCTTAATAAATCATTGAGCGCGCTTGATGCAAGCGAGTGTCTCATTGATAAAAGATAGAGAATATTGATTCTTCTTCGTAAGGTGGTTCAGTTCTTGATAGTCTACATAAAATCAGAGTCTGTTATCTAATTTCTTAATAAATAGAATAAGAGCTGCAGTGAGAGAATTGCTAACATGTATAAACTCTTTATCTAATAAGTTATTAAAAATCTTGTAAAGAAGAAGAAGTTCATCTTAAGACATGCTGTAGAGAGGCTCTTATGAAGATTCTAGAGTCTTATTATCTTGCTTCTCTAGTTCAATCGCATGGTCTACTCCAGACTCTTGTAAGAAGAATAGATTCTCAGTGACATCGTCTTTTTGAAAGACATCTAGATATTCGTGGTATTAGCGCGGGAGCTTCATGCGAAGATTGATGTGTCTGATAAGAATTAGTTTGTCAAGTGTCTTCTTAATATCGGCCAAGCTGATGGAATAAATCGCTATGCAGTCTCGCTGCATTTGATTCTGTTAAAAGCTTTTTTAAAGCAGTTTATAGACGTTTGCTGAGATCTGTTGAATGTTTATAATGTTATAAACATCATTCTCATGTATGCAGTCTTCATTAGAGAAGATAAGTGTTCTATTTTAAGCGTTCAAGAGAATGTTCTGTTTGGCTAACCAAGAGATTCTTAGCATGAGATCATAATCTAGATTCTCTACTTCATATATGTAGACGTTCTCTCGTCGGTGCTCGTCAACATTGATGTTTAGTTTCATCATATAGCAAGTGTAAGCATCTTTCAGGTCATCAAATTCTATAAAAAGTCAGAGCTTGAGTAAAAGAATACACTGAAGGTTACAGTGTTTTACAATTAAAGATTTAATCATTGCATAGTGACATAGACCGCTGTCTATCATGGCATTTACATTATACATGTTATCTATCATGATAGATACAAGAATTGCATTCATTGCTATTTTTTCTTTAAATTGTTGTCATGTGATCTTCTCTAGCTTCTGTTGACAAATTTGTGCAGAAGCTAGTCTTTTCTCTGTCTTGAAACCTCTGCCAGAACACTCTCATTATCATCATTTAAATCTTTCTCTACCGCGGCGCGGTTGGCTCGGACTCTCTTCTCATGAGAGAGAACATGATCAGAATGACAGTTGACAGTAATGTGATCTGTACGCTCGCAATTGATGCAGACTTTACATTGTTGTTGATCAGCCGTCTTCTCAGCTGTCAGTTTAAAGACTTAAAAGCTTGATCAAGTGACAGAGACTCTTGTCTGAGCATAGATGTTTAAGTTCACTCAATTCATTGCATCTGTGTTGTTTCTGATCACTGATGTGTTGACAGTAGAAGTATAATGTCTGTCATTATCTGTCTGTATGCTCTTCAGCTTTATAAAACAATCATTTAATCTTTATAACTGAATACAGAATGTCTTGTAGATGAAGACTTCTTTAACACTAACAAGAGTCTTTAACAGTTTAAATGTTAAAGCTTTCTTTAGTATGCTGATCTTCATTTGATTCTTTCAAAGCTGGTTCTCTGCTTCTAAGATCTTAGTGTTAAAGTCAGATAAAAATGTTATAAGAGAGATGTTTCTCTGATGTGCATTCTACAGTTAGTTTAACATCTTCTGCTGTGTTGCTGTATCTTTAAACAAGATATTAAGATGTTTAAAGATGTTCTCAAGTGTGTGAAGCGATGGTTCGCATGTCTCTATTCATGAATGAAACTTCTGCCTGACGCGATCCTTCAGTCAGCTGTACACATACCATCCTTGATTGATCAAGAAATCAATGACATCTTCATCTACATCTAGTTTCACAAGCATCTCTAACTTTCACGATGAGTATAAGATAAGATCAGAAGCATTGAAATATGTTAAAGTGCTTAAGTGTTCTTTTAATGACCGTGCTGCACTAGTATTCGTTGACATCATTATAGATTCTGATAACAAAAGTGTTATAGTGTCTGTAACAGAGGTTCTCTGACCTGCTAGCTGCTGTTAAATTTCTTTGTACTAGTGTTGTTGATTTATGTGTATATCAGCGATCTGTTACTGCTGCAGCTTCAACATGGTCTAAAGTTAAAATAACATCTCATTGACATTCACTGCCGCTGAAGGTTTGCTGATATTATTCATGATAGCTAATGATGTCGCGTCCTAGAATTCTTCGCTAGGGGGTTCTTCAGTTTCGGAGGAGTATTTGTATGAAAATTTCATGTGTCTTTGAGTGTCAGGACTTCTAGGTCTTTCACTGACTACGCAGGGCCAGGGCTACTAGCGAGCGAGCTTCTATGTATATCTAGCAGGGATTTCAGCATTCACAGCTGGTCTCTTGTCTTACACATCAGTGCGCGTTCGTATTGATTAGTAGATAATCATCTTTCAATGAGAAGACAATGAACGTTTTCTAAGTGTAAGAGGCCTACGCTGAAGAGGCCGGCATATGATATAGAGCTTATAATACAAAAAGTAGAAAACGTTAAGAAGAGAAAGAGAGAAGAAGTATAACAAGTGTCTGTATAAGATTCTTTATACACAGAGCAGAAGATTATAAATTCAAAAAGTCTGACCCACGGGTCGGACTTTTTCTGAGAGCTTTTTGGCGTGCGATCTATTCGATGGATATCGGCATGGCAGGCGGGAGCCATGAAGCTCTCATGGGCGGAATGGTCTATTAACTGGGCATAGCCCATCACAAGAAGAATCTACTTTAATTGATCATGTGATATGTTCTGCTGAGATTGAGAGACTGATTCTGTGTAATGAGTCATGAAGTGTGTGTCTCCTCTGCAACTGTGTTAACAGTCACGCTCTCTTCTTCTTCTAATTACAGTTGAACTGACTTCAGTGTCTCTCTTGCAAGCAACTTCTGATATACTTGCTCAGCAACAGCTCTTTCTTTTACTTTTTATTAAAAAACATGTCTCTTCAGTCACATGCTCAATTGCTATTAGAGTTAGTCATGTTGACTGAATTGACGCTGTTAACAACTTAATATGTTTTTGTAACTGCTGACTTAAGCACCTTGAACACAGCCATATCTTTTAAGATACAGATATGTACTGTGATTGACTGGTTGATCCCTCAATCTTCATTAAGATATGAAGAATGCGACTACTGAATCAATTGCTGACAATCTTCACTCTGACTAATAGCTTGACAAGCTTTAAAGCCCTTTCAAGGACTTTTGTTATAAACTATTTAAACTGTTTTAATAAACCCTTGATGTTGAAAGCAACAAGTTCTCTTAGAATGATATTAATACTAGTACAGTTTTGCAATCTTGACAGTCTGAACCAGACAGACACCAAGTCATGACAAGAATGTCCATGATTGATTTACTTTATTTAGTCCGTCCTTGACGATCCGGACCAGAAGGACGCCAAGGCGTGACAAAGATGTCCATGATTGATTTACTTTATTTAGTCCGTCCTTGACGATCTAGACCAGAAGAACACCAAGGCGTGACTTTGACAGAGATGATTGATGATTTTTTCACCAACCTAGAATGATGATTAGATTCATTTATTCTTGACTCAAAGAAGTTAAAAGAAATCAGAAGAACTCATGCAACTCAGGCTTCAGTCTGCATCTCAGCAATTCAGCTGTATCTTGTCTTTTCTTCATTTTTATTATCATATCTTCATTCAATTTAGAAAGCTGCTGCTATGACAGAATTATTAAAATCTTCTTATAAGAAAGTACTATTCATCTTTTACATTATCACCTGGCGACACTTGATTGTTAAGAACTATATCTTAAAAAGTGCTATGTCAGCAGACTCAAGCCTGTAAACTTATTAAAAAGAGTTTCTCAAGAGTGGTATAGTCTTATTAGTGTAAGGACTATACTATCTAATTCATGACGCGATTCTTCATAAGATATCAGACACAAAATAGAGCCAGCAGGCTCTCTAAGTCAGAAACTTCCGCTCAGGCCAGCGGTCTCTCTAGGTAAGCAGTTTCCCCAAGCCAGCGGTCTCTCCCAGGCCAGCCGTTCTGCCCAGGCCAGCGGT